>JAPYZC010000084.1:0-87067 GCA_030522665.1 Ichneumoninae sp. A BG-2022a
TTTTTTTTTTTGCTTTTTTGTTGCTTTCCTCTTTCCCTTTTGCGCGAACTTCCACCTTCCGCCAGCTCGCTCGCGGCCCCGAGAGAAATAAGCTACCCGTTCCTCCCCCCCCCCCCGCACGAGGGGGTGGCTTTTCTCGTCTCCCGACACCCTACCTGAAAAAAACGTAGTCGTCGACCCTTCACTACCGCAGGAGCCTGAGAACCGGCGAACGGGTGAACATCAGACTTCTCTTACGTTTTCCGCTCTGGTTCTTTTCTTCTCTCTTACGCTCGGCTCAACTCCACGGCTCTCTTATCGTTGCTTTTTTTTCCTTCCTTTTTTTTTCATTCTTTTCTCTCGCCAGTCGGACGAGCTGGAGCGTCTCCGCCGCCAGAGCAACGCCCGGCCCCGGGCGGCCTGGTAGCTTTTTGCGAAATTTATTACAGCGATATATTCACATCCATTAGATGCCTCGCTTCTTTCGCTAAGTGCACTCTTTTCCACCGAGATCCCGGAATCCGTGCCCATTACAACTCCCTCTCTATCTATCTTTATTCTCCTCTCGCGGGAATTTTCACTGCAGATATCGCGCGACGCGCCCGTGGAATTTTTTACGTTAACGAGAATTCACGTGGATTCTGGGATTCGTTTTATGGAGATGCTGTAATGAAGATCGCGCCGAGTCATTGTTGCTCAGGTTGTTGAGGATGCTTTAACGTTTTTTATTTTATTATTTTTTCCTTTGTCGTCAGCTGCTGTCGCTCTTGACGCAAATGACCACTTTGTATGACTTGTGCGTTTCTCCTTTGCGCTTCGCAAAACAACGATATGTCGCGGTAAATTTGCATCTGCGGTGAGGCCACGAGGGAGTCACCCGCAAACCGAAGATATCCGCCAATCGAAACTAATGGTAAAGACATTAGCAACGAATTGTCAGCAATATACAGGCGATATAACGTTGAGAGACCATAAACTCGTCGTACAGTGTCGTTGCGTACTTACGCTCGGGTACCTGGAGGAGCCGCCTCCTCTATACGCTCCATCGAGTATACGCGCCACTCGAGAAAGCACGGGCTTCCAACGCTCCCCCGCTCGTTTGGCTATACACACGTAAGTAAGCCTAGCCACTTGCGGACTTGGGCGTAACTACCTTGCACTCCTTCATTCAATTCTCAATAGGCAATTTTTTCGCATTTTTTTAACAAGATTTATCACGTGTTCTGCAGAATTCGCAGCTCGAATTAGGTTTTTTTTTCTAGAGGTGCAATAAAATAAATACTAAGATTTTTTATTTTCGATACGCATTTCTTCGCGCATAAATTCTTCCTAGCTAACGCATTAAAGTTTACTAGCTATAATTTGAGTCAATATGCGAATAGACATTTTCGAGCGTTACACAGGGGCCTGATAAGATCCTGAAAAGAGCTTGTCAGCCGCTAGCCTGGCAAATGTCTACTCGGATATTTGTCTCAAACGTGCCATCGATTTCTGAACTATACTTTCAAATTTTTACGCCGGAAGGAACGATGCAAGCCGATCCGCAAGTGAAACTTGGAGGCTGTCGCCCTTTGGCCCCTCGACTCGCGGTCGATATCGCTGACAGCAGCGCGAAACTTGCACGGTCTCAAACGGTGCTTTGCTCAAACATCGGAAAGCTGAAAATTCGTGTCTATGGCTCGATTCTCTCTCGGCTTACTCAAATATTCCAGATAGACCCTTGTGTCCAAACTGCCCAAATCGCCTCGACGGCTTGACGCACCCAAACCCTTCGCGCCGAAGGGTTAAAAAAAATCTACCTCTCGCTGGTTACTTCAAGACCGTGACGAATCCAAGGCGAAACAACTCGTTAAGCTGAGGGTAAACAGTGTTTAAGGGTTTGAGAATTTTTTTCCTGCGTAACCTCGAGAAAGGGAAAGCGAAGGCGTCAGCGGTTATTAACGGAGGGTTTATGGTCGATTCTACAGCCGAGGGATCTTCTAATCCCTATAGACCATTACTATCGAGATCTTGTCGTTTAACCGAGGATAGCAAAATTCATAAAAAAAAAATACATAAAGTTTCAACCGTCCCATTTGTCGAACATGTTTTGCCAGTACCGAACGGACATTAACGAAGGAGCGTGAAAATCCGCGTGCGAAGTGCGATTCCGCAGAGAGTGACTCTTCCGGCTCTCGGCACGCGCGGCCGTCGGGTTGCTCGTTCACTCTCGATTTCAACGTGCCTTTATTGCGCCTCTTAAATTCGCATTTATGAGCTCTTATGTTCTCCCCCGCCTCGCTCGCGCTCTCGTGCCGTGGCGGCGTTCCTTCCATCCATCGTTGGTTATAGAGGTTGCACTTCTGGGTCGGAAAGCGCGCCGGGCACTCTCGGGGTACGTTGGAAACGTTAACCGCCGCGTTGCATCGCGCGCGACCTGCATACTCGGCCACCTCGAAATGCTCAACTCCGCAAGACAAATCGACACACCGCGCGTAGCCGAACGACCGTTATAAATGTGATAGATGTCCACCAACAATTGTGATCGTTAATGCGCGACTCGATGAATAATAAAAAGAGTACGCCGGCCGATCACGAAGATGAAGATTCGAGAGAGAAAGAGCGTCGGTGAAGTACCGGTTCGAGATTTTTATGAACCCAACGAAACGTGTACGGCGCACTACAGACCCAGAGCCGAACGGCCACTGTTCTCAAGTTCAATGCCCGATCGGCTATGGCTTTGTTGTAGTTGTTGCGCCAGAGCTTTTACGGTCATCGACGCACTAACCCTCTCAGTCCGCGCTTTGCTCGCGCTCATTATTGCCATCATTTCCGATACCGCTCGACGAGACGAAAGAATCCGAAGATTTACAGGACCCGCAATCTACCTTCGCGCAGTCGTCGATCTCGTTACAGAATATTCATTGGAAATTAATAGCTAAGTTTTATTGTACGTTGAGCAAAACGAATGGTCGTATTAGCCGGAATAATTATTCAGCGGTTGGTGGTCTCGACACTGATAAAAAAAGTACAGTTGAAACAACTAAGATTCGGGCAGGGACGTTCAAACAAATCTTTAGTTGGTCGAACAAAATATTTTAATAACTCAACAATATTTTGGTGGAATCACCCAATAAATTGTTGATCTAACAAATTTTTTAGCTGTACCAACAAAATATTTAGTTGAACGTCCCTGCCCGAATCTTAGTTGATTCAACCGTATTTTTTTCAAAATATATTTGAGGCAAACAAAGTTTTTGTTTTGCCAACCAAGTGACGCATTCGGGCGGATTTGTCCGGGCTTTTGGTATTTGAACCATTAAAAAAAATGCCCATCTCAACAATCATGGAATGTGTGGTAGAAATTGCTTGGGAGCAAACTTAGTGTTCCATCCGTGGTCCCTGTTTGTGAATCGCGCCGTATATCGTATTTTAGAACCTGTAAAACTCCGCGGCAGTTACGTTTTTCCCTTAATCCCCGAGGTGGTAACTTTATAGACACGATATTGTATACTCTCGGACTTTGTAGTGTGATCTTAAGAGGCCTAGACCTACAGGGATCGTTGACGAATGATGATCGACTATAAGTTATGGCTTCGCGAGAAGATATACCCCTCTTTCTTTCTCCCTTCCGCTCTCGCGGGGCGCCACTTAAACGAGCCGGAGAACACCAGCAGCAATGGGTCGTGGGCCTCGTTTCGGGCACCATCGGAAGCGCACACCGGCGAAGGTCTCTGTGTATAATGGCGTGTTGTGTGTGTATACAACTCGCGGTATATATTAGACCGCTATAAAGTAATAAACGCATAAATCGCGCGTGAACGTTATTCGTGTTGATGGGCTTTTGACGGCGAGTCGATAATTGTCTCAACAAACCAGCTGTGTGTATCCGCCACGAATTATGAGACGCATTTTTCATTTTGGGTTAAATGAAAATAAATACTGGTCCTAAATGCATACGCCGAGAGAATTTTAAAAATAGTAAAAATATCGTAATTAAAAAAAATATATATCCTGATATAATAACCACAAAAAATCACAGTAGCTATAGTCTTGACAGCTGATTTGTAGCAAAATGCAGAATTCTCGGAAAATCGTACACTGAGTCACTATGAAATTAGCTGCGAAACACGGTGAAATGGTAAAAAAAAAAATGGTGTCATATTTCGATGAAATTTCGCTATGGACAAACATGATTTTTCTGAAAAAGTCTTTATCTTCATGAATTTACATCGAATCGTAACGAAACCTGAGAAAGACGCAGATCATGATTCAAAGAAACTGCTTGCCAAATTTTGTCAAGAGATTTTTTGTCGATTTGGAGAACATCGGACTAATAAAAATATCCTGATATAAATGACTTATGGTAGTTGGCTACAATTTTTCACAAGAAATTGTGCAGTACGCATCCTCTGTGCTCTGCCCGTACGCGATGAAAATAATTCGAGATCGAGGCGCAAAGCTGTGCGTTCCGTTGGGCGACGCCTCGCCCCGGCGCAAGCGGGGCGCGAGGTCTGGCACGAATCCCTTTCGCTCGGTGCTGGACCGGCAACTAAACAGGATTAACGAGAATTCGACAGAGCGAGAGAGTGAGAGAGCAGCGGCGACGCGATAGCGGTCGAGAAGAGCGTGAGATCGAGAAGGACGACCGAGATAGAAGGTTCCATCGTTGGCACGATCGCGGCCATGATGAGAACTCCTCGCTACGCACACAGCGAGAGAACCCGCAGCCAATTAAGATATCGGCTCCCTCTCGTTCTCGTGGGGCTGGACCACGAAAACTGCTCCCAGACTCCGTCGGGCGACCAATCGCTAAAATTAACTGTGGATTCCTGACGCTCCGTCTTCCTCGCTCTCCCCACAAATCCTCGGCTCTCCGTCCGATTCTCACAATGTCCCGGCCTCAGGAATTCATACAAGTTTCCTGTGGACCCGAGCTGCCTCCGCGTCACATCTTCCCCGACTCCCTCGGCATACTCGTTTTAATTACGAGAATTTGGCAGAATTCCGAGAGGCATCCCAACATTGGAAGAGCCTCGATCGGTAGTGATTGAGATATCTGATATTTTTAACGACCGACGAAAAATGGCGCTCAGGATAATCTGATGGACGCCCAAAAGCAGCGTTATCCACTCTCGGGATTATTGTTATTATGCGTCATACTTATAACTCCGCTCTCCGGGGACCAATCGAATAATGTCTTCTGTGTATCGGGGAGTTATACGACCAGCGGACGAAATGACAATTTATTCCGAACACGACGCACCGCGTCTTCCGCAAGAGGGTTGAGAGATTCAACAAGATAAAGTAGAGGCCTGTGTGACCGGCAGCTTATACTTTCATTATCTTTTCGTCTCCCGCTGATATATTTCCGTAAGAATATAATTACCATTTTGGTCCCCGACAAAATCGCTCCCCCATCTTCCGGATTCGGATTTTATCGACGAGGCGACTCAGGATGAACGACCATTTTTCGTGACTCTCCCCCTTCATCCGTCCGCTATGCGCTGCAATAATAACGCTCTTCTATAATCCGCATCCTCCTTCCCGAGCACGGATCCGTGAGAAAAGCCCTCCACGACACTCCCCTTGTCCCGCGTATTGACATTGTACGACATCAGAGAACCTCGCCCGCTTCTTATTGTTGCTACAATGAAGAACAGAGGGGTTGCCTCCAGCAGAATGACGGAAGAGTCTGGGAGGATGGTCCACGATTACGATATACGAGCCTCGACCGTAACAAGGGAAACCTCAGGTTCACCGAATTGAAACGAGAGTGGAGAACCAGCCAGCCGGAATCACGCTCCGGCCAAACTCGCGTCGATCCATCAAATCCGGGGCCAAATATTTTGGCTTCCATGGCTCAAGGAACGATCATTTCCGTGGGAAAGCGGTTGTTGTTTTTCCCCGTCTCTTCTCGCGCGAGGAGGGCCAATGATAAATGGCCTGCCTACAGTACTATGCACGGTTCGAGCGCACCATCCACGATGCAACTGCAATTTAAACCTCGAAGCTGCTGCTTAGCGTCCGCGCGCAAAAATTCCACGAAGCGGCCCCGGCTCGAAGACTTCCGGGAACATTTCCAGCTGTAACTCGAAGGTTGAGAAGAAATCGAAGCTGCTGTTCGTGCAGAGCGCGATTGTACTCGCCGAAGAGAGCTGGCGTGTCGAGACGGAAGAAACGCAACTCTCTTTCAGCAGCGGTATTGCGGCATCATTGCTCTCGGTGCAATCTTAGCTTGGGCTGCTCGAAAGAAGCGAGACGAGCCGCGGAGCCGAGACTTTCGCTAAGAACCCCCCCGGGGAGGAACGGGAGAGGCACAGCCGCTGCGATTATCATCTTCTCTTCTTTAAAGTCTCGGGGAAATGAAGTATGCGATATGCCTCGCCGCCGAAGGGGAGGGACGGATGAGAAAAGTTCGGAGAGAAGTGCGGAAGAAATGAAGAGTCGCTGCGGAGGGAAGGATTACCGTGTCGGCTCCGCGCGATGGCCGCTGCGGCGGACGCTAAACGTTTCCCAGAGAGGGAAGCGCTCAATCAATGTCGGACCTTTGTCTCCCCGGCCACAGTGGGATAGAGGTATTTTCTCGCTGGTCCCGAGGATGAAACTTTTAGCGGCGCGAGAACGCGAATGACCCGAGGAGGAAACGAGAAAGCTGGCGTACGGCGCTGCCGGCCATCGACTAGGGAACGAGACGAAGGAAGAAACGGAGAAAAAGTATACTACAATAACACCAATGAGGTACTGAAAGCCGAGCGGGGCGAGCTTAGTGACTCAATCGGCGATACTCCTCTTCCGTTTGCTCATCCCCCGGAGTCTGTATCCCTCATTTCTCTCGGGCAATCGCATCTTCGTGCTACCAGCAGCTAGCGTCGCGACGACCATCAACGCGATGCGATCTCCTTCTGGTCCATCGCATCTTCTCGCCTGTGCAGCTTCTCCCACCTTCATCCCCGAGGACTTTGTCGACCCGCCGATGTATCGGCAATTCAAGACCCTTGTCGACGATCTTGATGGTATAAATTTTATCCCGCTTTATGTCTTTCGGTCTGAAGATGAATTGGTCTGGCTTTCGACTATATATAAATTCGCGTCATCCAGAATTATTTTTATATCAATAGTGAGGTGAGAGTAGAATAGGGGACAGGAAAACGTTTCTTCCAGGATTCACTTCGAAACGAAAGTTATGATTTTCCGTATTTTCAAACAGTGATCTATTCACAGTAAAAAAAAAATCGTATGAAAGTTAATGTGTGGGACTGGAAGTTTTTATGCGAAAACTGGTATATTAAATTTCTTGTACACTTGTGATGGAAAATTAATGTTCAGTGTATTAAAAACATTGGAAATACTTTATTTTTTATCATTTTCCTTAATTTTACTATGAAAGTAATTTAATTTTAATAGTTTACTTTAATTTCAATGAAAAAGTATATTAACTTCTCATCACAATTGTACATTACATTTAATGTACCAGTTTTTGCATAAAAACTTCCAGTTCGTTGTATTAAATTTACAATTTATTTACAGTGTTTTCAAACTCTGCCTCCCGATGAAATCGACAAGTCGAATGTTTGCAATTCCCGAAAGAATTTATTTTTCGTTCGCTCTATTTTCCAAAAACCTGCGCGCTGCGACAAAATAATCCTTCCCAGCACTACACATAGACGCAAAAAAAAAAAAAAATTGAAATCGGCGATGATCACAGCCTGCCAATACGTCGTCGAAACAATCGCCGACTCTCGCGCAAAGTCCAAGAGCCCCGCGTCGTCGCGGAGATGAAAAGGGGAGCAGGTGGTACAGTGCAGAAAGCACCGAGACAGAGAAGGAGAGAGGCTAGCGAATGTTCACCAGGTATACACCGATGCGAGAGATACGGAGAGGTGTGCGGCTGATTGGCTCGCTACGCTCGACCGTGCTCCGTCCTACTGTTATGGTGTGCACACATTCAGCGTGCAAAAGACGAGCGGTGATCCGCGAGAGAGCCGAGAGAAAGAAACATGCCAGCAATGCGAGAGGGAGAGACCCAGAAAATAAAGACAAAAGAGAGATAATATGGCAGAGAAAGAGAGAGAACGAGTCCTCGCTCCTTGCTTAGAGCTCGGCTTCGCGCGGCGAGCTCAAGGCGCGCGTTCTCGGCTACACTCTCGCTCGCTCTCGGTATAGTTCGCGAGCGCGGTAATACCCGCGTTGGCCTCTTCGCGTTTCCTCTCGCCCTCCCCATACTTCATTCCCGATCCCTCCGTCTCGCTCGAACCTTCGTAATTCCCGGCGTCTTGGTCGCCCGTCGTCGTCATCGTCTCTTGGGTTCTCCAACGCGCTCATTTCGCTCTCCCTTCAACCTACGCACGAGGCCGCACCGGCACCGGCTCATAGTCTCTCTTTTGCCGCGCTAGCGAGCCAGCTAGAGAGCTCTCTGCCAGGCTTTGGCAGCAGCACCGGCAGCCACAGCTACACACAACTCGGCTCTGCTCTCGAAGGAGCGAGAAGCTCGCCGCCAGAGTATTTCCGTTCAGCGTCGCGCATACGACTCTAGTTATATTGTGGCGTTAACATTGCGCGTCTCGCGCGCATTAGCCGGGCTTAGACGAGCATCGAGAACTGCGGGAATAAATATGCCCGTGGTGAATCAAAAAGAACAACGACTCCTGACGCAATAGCTTCGTAACGCTCGTTCGCCGATAGCAGTTCTTTCGCCGATACGCCTACCCTTCGAAAACGATCATTATAGATGCACAGTAGTTCGTTGCCGTTCGTGCGTCCCCGTATAGTGCGTGTCCAGTGCCAGGCTCGCGTGCCACGCTCCCCCGGCTTGCAGCACATCCTACCATCGCGAACTACGATTCCCCTCCTGCACGGTGTTCTTCGGTGTATTATAGGTTTTCGAGGAAACTGCATTACGCGAAGGCAGCCGAAGAACCGCGGGAACTTTGACGCCGGTGCCATCGACTGTACCGGACGGCGGCTCTATCGATCCTCCGGCGTGGCGCGAAGGACTAGGAGTCCCGTACGATTTTCCGCGCCCAAAGTTCGTCGAACAAGTTCGTCGTCGAAGTCGCAGTTGGTCCGGGCCCGCAGGTGGCGGGAGATTGGATATCGAGGATCTCGGTCGGCGATCGAACGCCGCGAAACTCCGTTCGCGTGTTCGTCCGTACACAACGCCGTACCTGCCGTGCACACGGAACTCTCACCGGGCTCGCGTTATAAGTTGGAAGGGTTAAACCGCGTGCTGAGCACACACGAGCTTACCGCAGAACCCGCATCGATCGCGAAACAGTGTTATAGGGAACGCGACTCCGACAGCAGTACCGATCTAAGGTCCGCGTTGGCAACGCGCTTCGCCTGCTTATCGGTGTCCTCGCGCGTTCGTTCACTCCCGCTGGAACACACACGCACACGCATACCGATGTGGATCTCTCTCCGGGCGAGGGCTCAGCTGGAAATTATTGCCGGGACGGCAGGATGGACCACATGGTACCAAGTGCTCCGCCAGCATCGCGTTACACCATTATAGTGCCTCGGTTCTAACGACTCCCGGAACTTCTTCCGCAGCACCGGGAAGCTTAAAAACAAACAGGAAGCTCTCGCAAGTTCTCGGAAAAGTTTCGACTTTATAGTCGAATAGTGTTTTTTCTATTCCGAACGGTGAACCGTCGGATCTACTTTTTTTTTTAAACAAAGCTCCCTCGCGTCTAGGATAACCTTTTGTCACTTAGACAATGTTCCGCTCTGACGTGGGTCCGGAGAGGATAAAGATTGACCGCGCAATTCGTGACCAATGTGCCTTCTGCGGGGAGAGAAACGAAAAGACAAATTCACTTCGATCGTCGCTGGAGAGTGTGAAGAGAATTTACGTTGGTTGTTTCAGCGTCTGAAAGGCCTCGAGGCATGGACTAGCCTTTCGCTGAGGCTCTTCGAGGTCTGTTGCAAAGGGCAAGAGCGTCTAGCGGGCTTTGTGAGCTTCGAAGGGATCATCAAACTATTCCGCATCGAGCCGACGTTGAAACGCGAAGCCCGACGCGGTCCAACCGACGTCGTCGTCGTCGTCGGTCCAACAGAGCGACCTCTGCGCCGCCATTACAGCCGCAAGGTGAGTCACTTTTACGACTTTATATATATACCGCATATACATACGTGTATCGACTGCTATTGCTGTGCACCGGGCCCGGTGCACAGACGGAGCTCTCGAGCGCGCCTTCCTTTTTCCACTCGAGCCGTTTCCACTCGAAGATCACGCGCGATTTCTCGCTTTGCTCTCCCGCGCTACCAACGCGAGACTCCATCGCGACTGGCGCAACGCCATTCGGGCGTGACTTTGTCTCACGCGTCGGAGCGAGAAGTTTTTCCATTCTTTTTTTACCTTCCGAATGTAAAATAATTCATCGTAACGCGAGACACGAGAAAAGTCGACGGAAGGAAAAAGTGTCTCGGATGCTGGGACAGGATAAGGCGGCGACCGTGTCGCTGCTCTATCGGTCGTTCAAGGTTTGTCCCTCGGGGGGAATGCGGTCGACGGCTACGTGATAAATGATCGGCCCCTTTTCAGAACCGCGAACAATCGCTCGAGGATAGACAGTGATACTTATGTATTCGCAATGTGCAACATCGTTGCTTTGAATTTCGACGTTGCGGCGTTCGCGCTGGGTAATTTATGATTTACGCGTTATAAATTAAGTCGACGATTGGCCGATCGGGAATTCGGGGCCGGATCGGATCTTCGTTAGGGCCGCGCTCGGGAGATTCGCGGCGCGTAGGAGCCGCGGGATGAGACCGAGGTCTCTCATTAGCCGGGCCCAGCGACGGAGACGGATAGAGAACGGAAGGGGACGAAAAAGGAGAGAACGACGGAGAGCGGATTGTGCCAGGCGACGGAAGAAACGGGAAAGGGATGGCGGACGCGTGTGTAGAGCCAACTATCAACGCGAGCAGTTCGTTTGGTCCCCGGTTTTTACGATCCTCCACCTATATAGAGTCAGCCGTGGCGGCGGCTGCGACCACAGCAGCTACTCGCGCACGCCCGTTCAGCATTATTTTGTTCATGGACGCCCGGAGAACGAACACCCCGTGGCCTTTAGCGTTCGTTTCTCTCCTCTCCCATTATTTCGTTCGTCCGTAACCGCCGCTGAAGCGAGGGAGGCCGTGAGGATTCGGTTATTTTTCAGCCGCCGAGCGAGGGACTCGGGGTGATACATAAAGTTTATAAAATAACGCTGCTATCTAAATTATATCCCCAACATTTCGCCCTTGTACCGAGGAGATATATGCATGCGGCGAGCGGACCACCATTTTGGTTCACGATATTCTCGTCCGACCGCAAATAGCCTTGCGGCCGCGGAGAGGGATAAGGAGACGCGCGAGGGCGAGAATCGACGGACTGAATAAAATTCAGAATTTATGGAAACTCGCGTTGCAAAGGAGGGGAAGGTCCGTTTTTTTTCTTCCTTTTTCGATACTCGCGCTCGCGATGCTCGGAGAGAATCGCCATGGGTAATCGCCCGAGCGAGAATGGATGTCCGGGGACGACGTAACAAACGCTCGGCGGGCGGCGGGGAAAACGCTTGACGGCGAATTTGAATAAAAAAAAAGCGCAAAGGGCGGTCGTCGGGAAGAATACACCGAGGTGGTCGGATAACCAGGCGCGCGTGGGCGATTACGGCCGGCGCTAGGTGCGTTCCCGCGGAGCTTTTCTTTCCTTACGATTCTGCATCAAACTCTGTTATCCTATCGTGCGTGAAACCGGGGAAAAGTGTCGTGGCGTAGGATGAAGGTTCTCGCGTAAAAAAGCAAATTTTATCCTCGCGTCTTGTACGAGAATATGGCTCGAAGATTAAATTTCGTACTACGAATTTACGTAACAAGTTCTATCACAATTCATGCAGTGGAATGTCTTTCGCGACTATAATCGGTCGATCTTTCTTTTTTAATACACAATTTTCCCATTTTTGTCGAATGTACTTGATTCTCGACTATAAACTTTTATGACCCTTTAATAATGGCATTCGATCGGGCGTCACATTTGCGAGCTTTGATGAGTAAAATTCTGTCTCGCATGTGTGAGAACGTGCATCCACATACGGATCAGTAAAATTGGTGGGTATTAAAATTGACGCGGTAACGAGGGACTCGCAGGTGCATTACAATTTTTTCTATACATTAAAAAAAAAATCGTTCCCTGGAATTTAATTCACCTTGCGAATTAATTGGGTCGGATCTTCGAATATCACATTGACGAAATTGAGTTTACGGTATAAAAAAAATGTCGAAACTCCAGGGAGTGAAGCTGTTTCGCAGCAAGATGAGAATGAAAGAGCCGAGAGAGAATGTAACGGAGAAAATCGGGAGTTCGAAGCAGCATGGCTGCCGTCGGACGATGGCGCACGTATTTACCCCTCCGTGGGTTCCTCCCGGGTTCAGCTTTTGCCTCCCGTCCTTCCCCGTCGAGCCTCTGGACTCTCTCGCGACGTGCCCGAGACTCTCGATTCGGCTCGACTCGTTTCGACCCTCTTTCCACTTCGCCTTGTAAAACGGAGGAACGGAGGAGCCTGTGTCGCAGGCCCGGCCCAAACTGGTTGACGACGAGCTCGCGAGCAGAGCCCGAGAGCGAGTTTAGCCCCGACGGCGTGTTTCCGATAAACGACAGACGCCATCTTACTCCTCGCATCCTCTTTATTGTCATTTTTTTTCTTCACTTTCCCAACCTCATTTCTTCGTAATCTTCAGGGTGCGTACATTACACCAGTGCCGCTTATCTCGACGATAAATCTTCCAATTTTGCTAGCTAAAAACCCCGTACGAAGTCTCCGGTTCGCCTCCCGATAGGATATAAAATTCATGAGTTAAATCAACGTTTCAAGTCTCTTCCACTCGGACCTTAAAAAAAATCCTCAATGTTCTTTCCCCAGGGGAACGAATGGTTGTACATTACTCTTTAAGAAAATATAAAAAATATCCCCTTGGCCACTCGAGCACCAGCGAGCGAAAATAATCCTCTCGAAAGTGAGCAGAACGCCTCGCCTCGGTTTCTCTCGTCTCCTCTCCGTCCGCCAACGCGGGGCCAAGAGGCGAAGTCGATAAGACGTCGAGAGGAGAGGCCGAGAGAGCTGCGGGTCGTCTCTCAGGACGATCTCTCCCTCCGAACATATAATATGTACGATCCGAGAGGCCAGACAACCTCTCCCGGAGTGCATACGATGCATCGCGTCGCTCCCCCTCGCTTCTTCGTGATGCATGTTTGAGACGCGCGTTGCATGCGTTAGCTTCGGCCTGGAGAGCCACCAGGAGAAAAAGGTCCCTACGGAGAGAACGAGGGAGAGACCGGGAGAGATCCCGGTGCGTAAGTTAAACCCGATACGAGAAAGCGGTGTGCAAGAGGCCAGACGGTGCACACGCGCGAGAGGCAGAAATACGTGGCTCGAGAGAGGAACCTAGCTCTCGGTTCGTGCATGTTCTCCTCCGCATAGGTGTAAGTTACAGTACAATCCGTGTTGCTCCTCCGCGTGTGTAAACGCGGCTTCGCGAGCCGTAGGAGCGAGCGGCGCTGCACGGCTCGCCACGTACACACGCACACCGGGCAGGCAACCGGATCGGCCATTTTGAATTCCTCCGGAGCCAGAAGGTTTCGCGTCGCGGCGGCGGACTGCGTTACCGAAGAGAACGGATCACGCCGAGGCACCGCCCGCAGCGGCTTCTCGTAGTTTTATTTTCTCAATGTCAAAAATCCGAAAGCGGCCCCTGCGAGCAGAGCAATATTGTCGATAGTTGATGTTGCAGTCATCCGGCGAAGCCGCTCTCGCTGGCACTCCTGCGGATCGGGAGGCGGAGAGATGAAACTCTCGCGTGATTTTGTCGGGGGTTTTACGTTTCCCGTACTATCGCGGGGCTCGGACGAACGGAGGGTGAAGGGTCGGGTGCACGCTCGTTGGGAGTGGACAATGTAGCGGAGAACGGGCGACCAGCTTCGTCCAACGGCGACAAGGATTTTTTTTTAAGGGGCGTCCTGCTTTACAAGACTGCAAAAAGCGTTTTTCAGGGATTTTTTTTAGGAAGGACAAAAACAAGTGGGCCCGGTGAATTTACAGGTATGTTTTAATGTATATTTGAACTGTACGAAAAAAATGTTTTTAACACAAAACAAAAAATTACTGCCGTTATTGACCGATTTACCGCATTGTAGTTTTCAATTGGTGGGAGAGAGCAGCTCGTAATTCTTGACTGAAATACATAAATCAAATATATTTTGAATTGTTATATATTTTTCTGCCATGTGAACCGGGAAAAAGAAAAAAAAACAGAAGATCATAATTTTATTTAGGTTTGAAGAAAAAAGTGTGTGAGAAAGAAAAAACACCTTTAACGTACTAAAAAAAAATTTAAATAGACTTTTTTTAATAAGGCTTTAGGTTCACATAGACGAGAATTTTAGTACTGAAAAAATGAGCTTTGTTTTAAGTCGATAAATCGTTTAGTTTTTTGTCATCACTCCTGCCAATTTAGAAAAATAATAACCAGTAACTATGCAGTACTTTTTAGTTTCGTGTTAAAACAATTTTTTTTCGTACAGTTCAAATATGCATTAAAGCATACCTCTAAATTCACTGAGCTCACTTGTTTTTTTTCGTCCTAAAAAAATTCCCGAAAAAACGTTTTTGTTTTTTAGACCTTGTAATGCAGGATTCCCCTTAAGTCCGTTTTGCTCCGCTCTCCCTTGAACGGGGCTCGACCGGAGAACGTTGAGCAGCATCGACGCCGTGTCGAATTTTCTCTGTGTGTTCCTGAATCTATGAATATTATTAGGCAAATATTTAAGAGAGTCGGGCTTGGCTGCGGACGGCTGATATTATCTAGCGTATGAAATAACTGGTATTAGGTACAGCGAGGCATTTAGTACCGCGCCATGGTATATCCTGGGCGAGTATAACGATATATGAAGAACGCTTCGATCCGGTCGAAGCCGAGATACTCGCGTAGAGCCGATGCGGTATAAAAGGCCTCTCGATAATTGGACTCGAGATAAATGCAGCGAGCGATGCAGTCGCTTTCCCGACGTATGCACTCGCATGCATTCCCTGGTGCAAAACGGCTGCGGCACGTCGGTCCCAACGATCGGCCGATCTCCGGCGTTTACAGCCGATACGCTGCACAGGATTACCCCGCCTTTCATAACAGTTGTGTGTGTATGTGTGTGTATAACGCAGGAAAGCCGGGATCGAGCATCCGCAG
The DNA here is from genome assembly GCA_030522665.1 of Ichneumoninae sp. A BG-2022a. Classification (NCBI taxonomy): domain Eukaryota; kingdom Metazoa; phylum Arthropoda; class Insecta; order Hymenoptera; family Ichneumonidae; species Ichneumoninae sp. A BG-2022a. The sequence continues at coordinate 15,178 of JAPYZC010000084.1, forward strand.
GATTTCCGAGCTATAGTAGGGGTCATTAGTTTTCTTCAAGGCTTTTTTTTTCAAGTAATTTTTTTTTGCTATGTCGGTTTGCGCATCCTTCGTCGCTTCAGAAAAGCAACAAGGGTTGTAACGACTGTTGAACTAGCTTGGGCCCTTTGAAGACCTTCGATTTGCTCAGGGTTTATTGCCTGGGACTCGAAGAATCGTTATTGGAGCAAAAAAATTTGTGTCTGCCTTCCGCTGGTCAATGCTGTGCCCCGAGGCCGCCGGTCCACCGATCGCAGAATTGCGTGCTACTTCGTCAACCTTCCAGTCATACTTTGCTCGACACCCGTTCCACGCGAACCCTTCGACGAATAAGCTCGAAACGCACTTTGTCTTCGTTGACCTCGGGTTCGTTTACGCTTCTCAGCGACGACTTGCCGGTCCGCCCCACGAAAGAGTTAATTAAAGTTTATGAAACTTTTTCGTTGGGAGAATACGTGGAGATGAGTTCAGTGTCCTCTCGACGACTCGCCACTTGATCACTCGAATAGTCGTGCTACAAAGTCGACGAGAGACCGGGTATAATATACCGCGATTAGAGTTGACATGTCTAGATTTAACGAACAGATTTAACGTCCGCGGCATGATAGTTTAAAAGTCTACGGGGAGGATGAAAAAATAAAGAAAGAAACAAAATAACTTAGCGGTAGGTATGACTCGTTTGGCGCTCGAGCAGGTACCTGCTGTCGCTGCAACAGCGGAGCCCGTTGCTCCGCAGTAACTAATTACCGTACCGTCGTTTATGGGGTTTCATGCTGAGCTCATCGAACGTTACATGCACCAGGCAGCAGTACCAGCTTCCCCGCTCGCGTCGCGTATACACGTCCGTATGCATGAACATGCACCGACAACCCAGTTGCGATTCATACTTGCTGGTATTATTATTATCATTAATATCATTATTATTATTATTATTATTATTATTATTATTGTCATTATTATCATTATTATCATTATTATTATTATTATTATTATGTATATCTGCAAGTAAAACCGGATTTCTCGTGGTTGCCCATTGGTCCGATCGTTATCCGTGCCAGGCGTAGCAGACTTTGCCGTTCATGGTAGTATTGCCCGAGCTAAGGAAGTGCAGTTATCGGAACAGTAAAGCTTGCTCGCGAGTGAATGATAAGAACCGACAAGCGGTAACGTGAAATATTCGATGAAGGCGCAATAAATTGAGACGGAATTTGAATAAGTAGCTGGATTTACTGACAATGTATTACTTGCATGTATTACTTACTTGCAATGAGTACTTGCATTTAAAATAGTATACAGTGTATACAGTAGTGATTAGATATCGCGTATGCCTATGAAGTAGCAGATGAAGTATTCCCACCCAAGTTTTTCATGAGTATTGCGGGGATTAAATTTGTTCTTTCCGTTGTTATTATTATTATCAATATTGTTTATTTATTTAGTAATTCAATCGCGGATAGTTATATGCGACGGAAATTCGGCCAGTCAGTTATTTATTGAGTTGATTGAACGCGAAATGGATCTTTTTCTTTTCTTGGAAATTGGAAACCCCAAGAAACAAGTCTCATCCGCTCGAGCGATCCGCGTCTTGGACAATGTTTAGCTAATGCAATCTCAACTCTCGGGAGAGACCCGCACCCTTTGTTTATGTCAGAGGCGCCTGAAATTTATGACGGCATTCTATTTTCTTTTTTTCTTTTTCCTCATCGCCTACTTCGCAGTCCCTTCTTCGCTTGTTCTCCGTTACATCCTCGCGCTCGATCCCACCGGGCTCCTCGGAGCGAGGAAATAACTTTTCATCATCTTCCGTAGTCGCCCTCTTATTTATACAACCCTTCCATATAGCTCGGGGACACACCGTCGCAAGACTCGTTTCATCCCTCGGTTCTCGGACTTTATACGTTTCCATAATACATACATATAAGCTCAGGAAACGACAGGAAACTACGCTTTTCTTGCGGTGTTATATATGCGGCGTAGGATACATATGTAAACCCCGGTCGCTCTTTTCTCGCCTCCGGAGATCCTTGTACCGACCGACGGTCTTTTTCCAGAGTTCTTCATCGCCCTTCAAGCAGGCCGAACGGCACGGCCTCCAGTTTTAGCTGTTCGGTCACAGATGGTGCGACGCTCGAACTGCCTTCGAACACTTGCTGAGAGGCTACTCCCGCCTCGATGCTACGCCTAGACGCTTCCATAGTAAAACTCTTTCCAATTTGCTCAATTTCGTACACCTGAATTATAAAAAGAATAATTAATACATAGATTGTTTTTGCAATTAAAAAATTACAATATGATCGTCATAATTTTTGGCTATATGTTAACTACATTGTAAAAATAAATTGTTAATGTAATGTATTGGTACTTGAAATTTACTTACGGTACTTACATTATTTGAACTTTGATGTAGTTTCTTGTAAAATAAAAATACCAGGTATTAAAATTACAAATCTTTTGCCTGAAATTTACAAAAAAAGTTCATTAAGAATAGAAATTTTGTGTAAAACAATTTTCGATATCGTTCATTAATTTTCAAACAAAATATTTTTACAGTGTACTTACAATACTTTAATGATTGAACAACCAGATAACAAATTAACGATATAGGCCTCGTTCTGCTTCGATCAGGATATTGAAAAAAAAAAATCGAAGAGGACGATAAATTACCGACATCAATGTTAAGAATGTAGTAATTCTTTGCGAACATAACTCACGAAACCATCGCCCATACATTTTACCCAACCCCGTAAGTTCACCGCTCACGCGACCGGCAGTTCAATTTACTTTCTCAAAGAGATTTCATCAACTCGCCCTCTCTCCCTCTCGCGTGCTTTCGCCATCAATTTTTTTCCTCTCTTCCATTACCGCGTCAACCCCCTGGCGTTCGAAGAAAAAAAATGCAAACTCTCCCGCGTGCTTTCCGGTCATTATTTAATGCGCCACGCAGACCCTCCGGATCCGTGAGCACGATACGAGAGCAAAAGCCTTCGCTCCCGCCCATACAAAAACTTACCGTAAAGAACGGCGGAAAACTTGAGCTCGGCGAGCCAAACAGACGGATAAAAAAGCAGAGGCTCCACCCCGACTATCGTTGGCCTTTTCCCGTCCCTCATACCGCCGCGCTCGACCCCTCGGAGCGACCCCGAATGGTCTTCGCCAGCTCCGGAATAGTCCACATATATACCCTCGGCAAATCCTCCCTCGGGCTTTTCGGACTGCGCTACGTGCTCGACATACCACTCCCGACTCGTTGGCTGTTTACCAAAAAATATTTCTCATTCCTCCTCCTCCTCCTACTTCGCCCAATGGCACTCTCTCTCGGCTCGACGAAGCTTTTCCTTTTACTCCGCACAGCTTCGATGTTTTTCTTTCATTTTTTTTTATTCGTCTCCCGTCTTTCTTCCGCGACCCTCAGCATTTTCTTATCTCAGATTGCAGACTCGGTATTACGAGTATTCTTTGTATTAGGAAAGAAATATATTTTCTGGATGAAATATGTATGGGCTCGGGCGGCGTTACGTCTTCAGTTTCAAGACAAAAGCACCGAGAATTTTCGTCGGAGACGAAGTATTGAATCGTATGTCGAGTTTATATTGCGTCATTGGACACGGTTGCTTTTTTTCTTTTTTTTTTTTACTCGTTATATCTATTTTTGTGGGAATAGGAATGGAATCGTGGGAATTCTCTTAGTTTCATTTTTGAAAATACTGAATGAACTGATAAGTAAGAAATTATTAATAATTATGAGGAAAAAAACTGGCACTCAAGTCGTACATTTAATGCAAATGTATCGGACAGAGTATCAAATCCATAAATTAACGCTGCACAATCGAGATTAAAATCCACCCTAGGTTGATCGACGTTTTAAAATTTTCTGGACTTAAATACTCTATAGTTAAAGGTGAAGAATTAAATTGAGGGAATATTACACTTGTCAGTACTCAGTCTACTCTAGTGCCATTTTTGAAAATACTGTATGAACAGACAAGTACGAAATTATTAAAAGTTATGAGGAAAAAAATTGGGGCTAAATTCGAAGATTTAATGAAAATGTATCGGACACAATATCAAATCCATAAATTAACGCTGCACAATCGAGTTTAAAATACACAAAAAAGATAGTCTGCGCTGTCTTTTTTTAACGTCTATACTTAGATGCTATTTAGTTAGAGGCCGCGCCGCATCCATCACCAAATAATTTTTTTCCCATAACTCTTCGGCTTATCCGCTTCGCCTGCATCTCCGAGGTCGACGAGGATGCAGAGAGGCTGCGGCTGTCGAGGGACGACCAGGCCCACCATCAGCGCACGGCTCTCCGTGTGTACCTTAACGTCGAACGCGTGCAACAAGTGTGAAAGAACGTTATTGCGCTATTTCACGACTATTTCGCTCGTAGAGTGCGACGTAAAAAGTTAATCGACCCGGCGCGCAACCGGCCGACCGTCAGTTTTGTCGACCCTCCTTTTTTTCACGTGTCTCTCACCCGTTTCACTATACACACCCCACGCACAGTAGTGCGCCCCGTTATATAGAATCTCTCGAGTTCTCTCGCAGTGAAATCGGAACCATGTTATTCAGTTACATCCCGAAACACTCGTAACGCCCTCATAATTTTATCATCGGCAGAATTTTCCCGAATCCTGTGAGAAAAAAAAACAACAGTAAAAATTGTATACATCTTGGCAAATGTTACTTCCCATATGGGTAAAGATTGCTTTTCGTTCCACTATGAATCCAATGGTTATTGTTGAAGCGAGTACATTGTATTATGTCAATAGCAACCTTCACTTATATGGCCATAGGATCTTTTTTCGTAGTTTCTTAATAACGATTTTTTCCGCTATTCGACAAAGAGCTCGAATTGTAGCTTAAAAATGGTCGAGGTTTCGTCTATAGGCGTTTCGTCTAGCCTGTTACTCTCCAGGATGTTTATGCCAGAAACGAGGACCAAGTCGTTGGCCCAGGCTATATTGCACACTTCACTCAAGGGTTGTTCGTACCAGCGACGAGTCTGGCGGCTCAACCAGTAACTGCGTAGATGTAGATGGAACTGCTCTGCAGGGTCATTCGAGTGCGGACCGTTCGACTTCTCTCGAAATCGTCGAGTCGAGTGAGTCATAACGCGAGGACTATCGGAGGAGCGAGGGGAAGGCGGGAGAGTCTGATGGGATGCTGTGAATATACGATGCTGCTCGGAGAGTACGAAGGGTGATGGAAACAAGGGACTCTGTGTTATGTCCACATGGAATTTCGCTGACGAGTTTTCACGCCCTCGCTCTGGTTCTCCTCTCCGCTGGACCTTTGACCGAGCTCGGAGATGCAAGTACGGCGACTCGCTGCGTCTCTGGGGTTCACCGCGCGGAACGGAGTTTCAGAAAACGCGTGGAGGAGCGTCGGCCAACAAACCACGGGCGCGCTTCGAGCGACTATAGGGCCAGCATAGATACAGTAGAACCTCGATTAACCGGAATGATCGGGATCGAAGAGTCCCCGGATCGAAATCCTGGTTAATCCGAACTAGACAGCGAAAGTACATAAGTCAATAATGGCTAATGATACAAGTTTATTTTGACTACTTACAATGACATTTGGTACAACTTGCACTTAATTTTTAAATAGTGTGAATTGGAATGTAAAGCTTGGAATTTTTTTCATTAACAGTACGTAAGTTAGTATTTTTTCTAAGCACTCAGTGACTTTGGTTTGCACAGCGCATAAAAAAAAATCCTCGGAAAACGCACGGTTAATCCGATTCCAGTTAATCGGGGTTCTACTGTACAAGCATCGGCGCGATTTCGCGCCGCGTTGAACACGCATAGCCCTATCGCGAGTTACACAAGTCCCTCTTTATGCAAATAGTGTCCACGGTCGAGTTAACGAGATCATAGCGCGCGCGCGGGTGTAGGCCAGGCTTGTTTTGTAGGCAACTGCGGAGCGAAAAGAATCGGACGTTGTGGTGAGATAGCAGATTCTTCTGCGTTTTTATTTATTTGTTTTCTTCGAACATAAATCGTTTTGTCGGGCTCCGTTGAGAGAACTGCAGACGCTGAGATCGGCGGAAAATGGAAGGAGGACGGTGAAGGCGGATCTCATCGCGAATAAGAGGCGAGGAGCTTCACTTCGCGAAGGGTGCAGGAGCCGAGAGCCTGCGGGGTCCGGGAGACACGGAGGGACGACGGGATAACGGGAGCTGGAACTCATTAAGTTAAATTGTCTCTCAGGATGAGCTCCCTTAATTACTCGGGCTCTCTCGCTCTCGCCGTCTCCGAACGACGGTCCTCCGTATACGTATACCCAACGTCGCCTCGACCTTCTTCTTACGCTACCTCTATCTCTGTGCCCCCCCCCACCCCCCCCCTCCACTGGCGTATATTTCTACGCTTTCCGGATCTCGTCTCATCACAGCTTTCCGTCTATATCTGCAGCTTGACTAATCTACGTTTTGCAGATGAAACACCTTTCCTCTTGCGCTGGGTCCTATTAGCGTAGGCATTGGGTAAAATTTCTTTCATGCATTTAATATTGTAAAGTAATAATTCTGATGTACCGGTTTCTACTTTTAAAAATTTACTCACTTCTTGAATAATTTATGTTACCTCCAACTCATAATCTTTCTCCTTGTACCCTGACAAATTTAATCCGTAATGGTATCATTTTGGTGTTTTTAATTATTCACGGAATTTTCGCAATCGTTTATCCAAAATATTGTGCATTTATCGACAGTAAGGGAAGTCGATTTGTATTACTGCATGGGTGCTCAATCGAGCAAACTATTGATAAAGATATTTTTGCAAATACATAAGCTGATAAATGCAAATTTTCATGACGATACATTTTCGTCAGATCACCGTCCTTTACTGCCGATAAATGCATACAATTTTGGATAAACCCTTCTAAAAATGCACTCACGTGACAAGTGTTCCACGCAGTAGCTACCTTAATTTTTAAAAACTGCTTGCATCCTCCACTACAATATTTCGTAGAAGGTTTTAGCAATTTCTCCTGCAAGATCTCGTGCGCCGACGAGCAATCCCACTCAATTTCCCGGAGCGCCCGTCGACGAGGCGGAAGCTGAATAATACGTTTAGATACGTGTGTCCCCGGAATGGAGGCGAGGTACGGCGTATATAGTCGGGGCGATGAGAGCAGCAGCGCGAATGGGGAAAGGGAAAGGCAGCGAGGGTAGGAAGGCTATGGCCAGGGGTGTGGCGAAGGGTGAGCCTGCCGGTACGTCGGGCGAGGCAGGACGAGGAGGGCGGAGGACGTCCTCTGAATATGCTAATACCTCCAACGCGGGGTAATGAGTTCCTCGGGCTCAGCGCGCACTATCTGCCTCCAGCTTGATCCGACCGTCGGACTGCTATGCATACATATTCGCAGCTATAAACACGACCTGGGATCACTGTATACAACATGGGCGACGATGCAGGTCGCCCACTCTACCTCTATCTCTCCCAACATCCCTCTCGGGACTTCCCATTCTCGAGCCCCATCGAATCCTACCGATAGCGTGTTTAGTGCTGGATTTCATCCCTCCAACGATCTCGCTTACTTCGCCGTCAAATCATTAACGTCACGCACAATTAAAAACTTCAAGTCGAGATTTCATTTAGACGGAAAAGTAATGCAACGTACCGACGGGCGCAAGTTGCGTTATTAAAAAAGTAAGTTATTCTACTGATAAAGATACATTGAAAATTTCAATATTTTAACCCTAGGCCAATTTCTGTCGAAGCAACTTCAATTAATTTCTAGGCCTTACAGAATTTTCTATACCCTTGGACATATCGCAGTTTAATTGTACTTCATTAAGTAATGTCTCAACGCTTTTCAGCGCCGTATTGATGAATTAATATTCGAGCTTCCAGTCTTCACTCGCTGGTACAGAAATTCATTTTATTAATGAAATTGAATTATTCTCATAGACGACGATAACTGTAGGGGAGAGCGGGGTAAAATGGCACAGCGGGGCAAAACAGGATAATGAGACAAAGCGCAATTTTCCAAGAACTTTTGGATGGTGCCGATGGTCGCCCGTGGGGCAAAACGGGATTGGAAATCCGGATGTACCGTTGGCACTAAATGGGGCATCCAAAAATTCCCGGAAAATAGAGTTTTGCTCTCCCGGTCCCATTTTGCCCCGCTCTCCCCTACTCCCCACTCCGCAGTCACAGACAGTTAGACTTGCTCGTACAAAATCGTAAAAAAATCGTAGTTTCGGAATTAAGACAAATAAAGCTCGAAACGTTTATCCAGGAGGTCGTCGGTTAATCCAGGAACGTGACGCGGCCTCCACCGGTGTGCATCCCCGTCGTCGGGGTCTCTCGTAATTTCCGTCGAGGCTCCCGTCGGCCTCCGCTGTCCCTCCGACATCGCGTAGTAGATCCTCCGTCCACCCTCTCCCCCTCCCCGCTCACCCGCGTCGTCCATCACATTTTCAATTTCCACCACGTTTCCCGTTTCCTGCCGCTGGCTCTGCGACTTCCTCTGGTCGGTGGGTGAGCAGGCTCCCCGACACACCGATCGCTCTTTCCCCGTTGCTAGGAACGTGCTCGCCAGGTTCAATCAACCCTGATCCTCCGTATACAGTGAGGGATTTCATACAGAGCGATGGATATCGCTCCTCCCCGCCTGGCTCAATCGTGCAGACGGAGCGCCGCCTCACCCTATCGTCCGCGGATCTGAAATTGAAATTACACTTTTTTTCTGGTATTTCATCACCCCCGAGAGCCGTCAGAATCGTCCACGATAGCGACGAAAAATCGTCCGGTTGTTCGAACCGTCTGGATTTTTGACGCGTGTATGACGAACGATTAAATGCGTGTCTGAACGAAACGGCAACAGCCAACGAGAGGGAGAAGATTGAGAGTGACGAAAAAAAAAGAAACGTAAAAAGAAAACGAACGAAACAAAACTAGACCAGGCGATTTTATGGGCCATCAAATTACGCCGCCACCCCATAAAATGCTTAAGCGGCGGGCTTTCGTGCAAGACTCTCTCGCTTACCGCACTCTGTCTCCGGCTGATGTCCATTTGCTGCTGCTGGAGGCTGACGCTTCTCCCGTGGCCGGAGAGCTCGTCCTGTGTGTTGGCTGACGGACCCGCACCTGTCCTCGCGGCTCGAAGCTCCCGCGTGGTCTTCTCCAAGGATGATCTTGGCTGCGAAAAAAAAGAAAAAAAATGGGCAAATAAAATGCAAATTAATGTCGAGAGACTCGCCGGCTCTTGACATTGTCTTTCAGGTGGATCTTTCGCGTTAGACACGGCGGCCTGTAATTGTAAATTGTCGAGAGCGAGGGAATCAGCAATAATAGCTAAATACCGTTTGAGCTGTGCAAAGTGTGGAAGGAAACGACTATGCGAGAGAGTGTGAGAGAGCAATCGGTGCCAGAGCTCGCGAGCTCGTCGTTAATATTGCGCGACGAGAATAAACGTCGGTCATAATTCAATATTATAATTAAACCCTCGTAACCATCCGGCTTTATTGTGCCAATTAATATGCGTCGTTAAAGTAATTGCTGGCGCGAGCTGTTTGCATCTCTGTCCTATCGCGTTGTTGACTTGCTCGCACCTCTGTACTGTTGTAAACCTATTATAGGCCACGGTACTCTCTCGCTTGTCGGTGTCGATGTTTCCGTCGTGCGGTCGGATCGCGACTGGGCTACGTTGACGGAGATCCGGGTGACACGCGACTGGCGAAATCGCTACCGAGCTCACTTGCACCTCGTATATCAATGCCGCGCTCGAGGGAATGTTTATACCGAACAAACGGAACATCGTTAATTCAGTGGAACACATTTTTTTTCAACCTCATTTCCTCGCTATTGATCACCTGTTGGCAATGCAGTTGGTGGTTAGTTTAACCATCTCTTTCCGATTTGCTGTGTGGACGCATCGCGATCTTAAACGTTAGTCAATATCTTTTCGTGAATTGGCAACGAGCGACAATATATTTTAACAAACGACTGAGCTACCGAAAATTAAAAATTAAAAACTACGGTCTTATTTTCTAAAAAAAAATCCATGAAGCTGCAAAGCTACTCGTGAGGAACTTTAGTTGCGTCGAACATTGATAAAATACGGTTGAATCAACTGAACATTCGGGCAGGGACGTTCAAATAAATATTTTGTTGGTACAGAAAAAAGATTGGTTACATCAACGATTTTTTTTTTTTTTTTTTTTTTTTTTTTTTTTTTTTTATTTTTTTTTTTTTTATATTTTTTTTTTTTTCTTTTTAATTTTTTTTTTATTTTTTTTTTCCTAATTTTTTATTTGGCGCAAAAAATACATCACATTTTTTTTATTCCTGAATTTCGCCCAAAAAAATTACAAAACAACTCCTTCATCATTGGCAAAACGTTGACTTTTTTTTAAGCCGATTGAAACAAAAACCTGCTGCGAAGGAATTACAGCGGTCAATTATCGGTGCGACTATTATTAGTATCCACTATGCAGTCCTCGCGTAAATTGAAGATGAAGATAGCAGTTCCCTTCGCGACTGCCGCGGCCTTTGATTCACAGTACTTAATACCACGTGTCCACCTCTTGTCCACCTCCGTGCCGACTATGGCGCCGCGCACTGGGCAGCCGCACGCACGAAGAAACCTTTTCTCTTCGTCCGCCTCGTTCCGACCATCGCGGCGGCGAGGTATTCAACGCGGGTTGAACACGACACGCCGGTCATTCCGCGGAAGTCTCGCGAGCGCGTGTCGGGACCACCCACCTGCACGGCATCGGTGCAGCTTCGTCGTCGGGCATTGCGCCCGCCGCGACGGATCCGCTCCAATCGGGCCAGCTAGAGTCTTCCTCCTCGATTCTCCGTCCAACGAAAGCCTCGGATTACCGCATTATTAAGTTCGTTATTGCAACCATCGGACGCTATTACCGAGAAAATTGATACCTTAAAAAAAACCAAACAAAACAAAACAAAAAAAAAATGATCTCCCTTGATTACTGGTATTTAAATGAGTTTTCGAGCCGGGAGAGAATCCTCCGGCTTCTTGTCGTCTCGCTCGTTCAGGCGTTTCATCGTTCGTCGTTTTGTTTTTATACACCGCGCGCATAGGCACGGGTATATTCCCTTAACCGCTGCTAATTGGTCGTAAATCCACGGCGCCGAGGATACCGAAAGCTTTCGATCCGAGATGTCCTTCGTGCGCGATGCGGGCGAGTTCGCGCGCTCGTCCGCCGAAAGCATCACCGGAATGGTCTTACGAAAAAGATTTTTTTAAATTATGTTTTTATCGTATGTGCACCCGGACATAAAGTACTTTTGTAAATACGATTCTTCGTCTCATCTCGCCGGCAGTGAAGCCATTGAATCTCAATCGTCGTCCGGCGAACTCGTCTCAAGATGGTACCTGTTCGCCACTGGGTTTATATTGGCTCGGTACCGCGACGTTTACAAAATTTCAACCTTCAATGCTCGCGAGCTTCTGGTGCACTTTGGCAGGAGAAAGAGGAACCAGGAGGGCACGAGAACGCGCGCGCAGTGGCAAATATAATATACCTCTCGTAAAATTAAGTTTTTACGATCATTTTATGGACGAGCGGCGGCCGTCGATCCTCTCCGGCGTTGTGCTTCTCGTTCGTCGCGGTGCAGCACCCTGTGTATGGACTCTTTCGGAGCCCGCGGGCATCTCGCGCGCATCTGGCCGAAGGGCCTTGTTGCGTTTCGACTTTGCTACTTCTACGTGTCCTATCGAGGTTCCTCTGCTCTCTTTCGCACGTCAAATTCAATGTCACTTGGCACAACTCTTATGGCAACTCTTGGCAAACAACTGCTACACTCCTCACAGTATCTGCCGAGTATCGTCGGATGCAACGCGAATGCAACCGCACCCTTCGGAAAAGGCCTACACAGAGCCCAGTTGCAACGCTGTAAAATTTCTACCACACAGTAAAAAAAATGTACATTTAACTAACATTTCTTGTTCGCAAAGTCCACAATTTCTTTCTCATCGGTTGATAAAAAATATATTTTTTAATTAAGAAAAACAATTGTGCACCTTTGTGGACACGAAATATCGGTTAAATCTGCAAACCTTATTTTGTGTGCGATAGAATTACGGTACGTAATTCGGGCCGATTCGTTTCTCTAACTTCCGTATAATTTACATATATAAATTTCACCGAAAGTGATTTAATACACACAATTATTAGAAACAAGACACTGCATATTGACGTATGCGCATTCGAGAACAATGCACGCACGAACTGTCGAACGGACCGCACCGAAATGACGAGGTGTCTTCGTGGCTGTCGGCTACGTTTCTGTGTACCTCGAGCGTGCCCTCAGACTTTCTCTAGCGCAAAAAAAAAGTTCCGAAGAAATTTCACCGAGAATCTGGGTCACCGTCTGGCCGGCGCAGAGGGTGAACCTTTTCCGATCCCTTCTCATTCAGTAACACTGCTCTCCAACTTTCCAATTTTTTCTACCCTTTTTTTTGCATCAATGTTGCTCTGCCTCTTCTACCTTGATCGACGTCTACTTCCCACCCCACGTAACTTTCTCTTCTTATTCGTCGCAGTTTCGTCGTCGTGCCTTACAGCAAGAGATCCCAGGCAGGGGACTCGAGTCTCAGCTCCCACAAGGGGATCGCATTATTTCGGTTGAATTATTTATAGAGCGTTCGCCTTCGCGGTCCAGAGTCGAGGAGGAGATATCAGTTTTATTTTTTTTCCCCTCTTCTCCTCTGTTCATCGACGTCGTCGTTTTTCGGGCAGTTTTTCCTTCGTCTTATTTTCAGCTTCGGCTCTTTCCGCGTATTTCAGAAATTCTTGAAATATGTCGCTTCTAGTGCTCTCGTTATCCGACATATATCTTCCTCGGGTGACGTGGAGCGATGTGAATTCGTCCTCACTCTTCCCCTCCGTTTCTGTCGAGCAGTTTTCCGTAATAGGCTCGAAAGGCTCCAGCAGCGATAAGGAGAGTGGAGCAGCTATCGACCGATATTTCTGGTACAGTTGAGATTACAAGGGGGCTTGGTTAGCTCCGCGCTGAGACTTCAGGCATCTGGATATTTCGGGTTCCGAAGGCGTGGCCTGTAGTCTCTCTCTCTCTCTCTCCGAGCTCCTCTAGTCTTCATCTCAAATGCTGTATATATAACCCCATGGCTTAGCTTATATACCACTACCTCATCTCCATATAGTCGTGCCAAGCTACAAGCAGCGCCGTGCACAGCCTCACCGCCAGCGTGGAAGGAAAGCACGGGATTCTTATTTACGAAATGGTAATCGCTATCGATCGCGACAGATAAATTATCCACGCTCCGTAAATTCCGTTTTTACGCTTAGCTGAGCTCTCGCTCACTCGCTTGCTTTACTTCAAATCAAAAGCGTGTCTTCACTTTTTATTTTTATTTTTTAGTTCCTCAACATAAATTCTACGATCCCGTCTGCCGCGAGAAAACATAATTAATGGCATTGAACGTTTCTGTCCGGCGATTCGATTTTACCGATCTTCGTTTAATGATAGCAATATTGTAATGACTCTGGGTTTTGACCACTTTTTTTTTAGCATCTCCGAACTAGTCGGTCGAACGGGGTACTGTCTTCCGTACATTGTGGTATTTTAGTCGTGGACACAGCCTCTCGCATCTCACTCGGTGCGGGGACGAGTGAGCTGTGTGAAGGACCAACATAAAATCTTACTGTCTGAAGCAGACAGTAAGAGTTTTTTTTCCCTCCAGCTAATGAGTCATTGACCGATGTCCTTCAGTCCCAGACAGTAAGATTTTGTCACCTTGTATTTCTGATATTTTGATACTATTCTTAATTAAACCGTACTAAGTGGTATAATTAAAAAAAAAAAAAAAAATACATTAAGTACTGAAAATGTTACTGTCTAAATGTTAATACCTAGTATAATAGTATATATTATGCTACATGGGATGGAAGTAGGCGATTTTCACCTAGTGTGAAGTTTGCTGCCCAAGCGAGGCGAGGGTAAACTTCAGACGGTGTGAAAATCCGCGTCCTCCGGTGTAGAGTACGATACTTCTTTTCTGACTTCATTAAAATAACAACATTTTTTGCGTCACAAAATCGTCATATTTGCCTATGAACATTACTGGTCCGGGATTAATTGGGCTTCCAGTGGGAATAATGAGCGCTGTCACTCCCTAGGGAGCAATGAAACAGTACTGCGCCTGCACACAGGTTAACAGAGCTCATTGGATAATAGGCGATTTTCCGCCCGTGTTACACTCGAGGAATGTCGTTATTTTAGCGAAGTCGGGAAAAAAACATTTACAATATAAAGATTTTGAAAGTTTTACTATTAACCTTTCTGGGTGTCTTCATCTAAGCTAAGGCCCCCACTTGTCTTCCCGACCTAAGCGGATATGAAGTGAGAAAACCGCCAACGTAGTTGAAAAAATGCTGGTAGATTGCATGCGGTGCTCGAAACAGCAGCGATGATCAAAATTCCTCCCGCATCGGTGCCGCCTTCTGCATTCTCAGGTAGAGAGAGTTATCCGGCAATGCGCATACACCGCATTGCTAGACATCGCTGCAGGCTTGAAATCGTCCAAATGCCCGAATTCCGGAATCTCGCGCTTGTGCGCAACATAGCTGAGAAATGGGATCTGCAGGAGATCCGCCACCGGCAGAGCACTCTGCCCCGAGTTCCGTCACTGGTGCTCCGGGTGCTCGACTGGCCGAATGAGGAAGACAACATCCTCGACACCGATCAAGACGACGGTTCCCATGGAGACGCTCCGTTCAACCCCCCTGGAAACTCATACACGACGAGCAGCATCCCGCTCGCGTTCCTGGCATCCTTGCCCCGCCGTACATCGAGTCTGCCTGGACCACGTTTTCGTTTATAACATAATGTATCTCGCGTTATGTCCACGTCGAAGCTTCCTCGAAGATTTCTCTCTATTCTCGTATGACGATCCCCCGTTTGCATCGCTCTTCGCCGTTTCCATCTATTCCTCGCCATCCGGATCTCCTTCTTTTCTCGCCGAACGCGCGGTCGCCCGCCAACTGCCGCCCAACGAAATGGCATTGACGGCAACCCGTGCCCGTGCCTCCAGCTCCAGCTGCTGAAAGTTCCAGCGGGAAAATCGGGGTTGTGCCGCAGAATACAAACTGCCGATTTCTTTTTTTTCCTCTTGCCCTACACTCTTCCCCATCCAGCTCGCGGCGACTGCCTAGAGTCACGAGGGAACGAGAAAATGAAATTGCCCTTTTCGTATATAGTGTAGCACGGTATACCTAAGCCCCCCTTTTTCTCTTCCCACGAATCTCCCTTCTCCAAAGACATACTTCGCTCCGCAAAAGAGAACGGTGGAGAAAAATCCGTTCAATTTTCCGCGGCACCTGCTGCCGTTCGATTCATAAAAAATGTTCGCTTAATAAACGATGCTTCTCGCCACTTCTCAGGATTTCATGACAAGGAAAATTTCGTGCTTATCTGGGCCAATCCATCAGCCAATGTTTATCACGAAAGGACACAAAAACCTTTTACCATTAACCACGCAGGGGGGGGGGGGAGAGTGGAAGTCCCGCAGACATTTTCGCCAAGGGCGAATCGGAGTAAAGGGCGAATGTCTGGAGTGTCCTCAGGGATGAAAAAGCCGCCGCTGGCGATGACGTCGAGATACCGCACCCCGGTGAGTTTTACCTCGGAGCGAGTGAATTTCCGGGACCACTTAAAAGTTGAGTCGAGCTATTCGACGAAGTCGTGTGTCTCGCGGAGCGAGAGAGAAACCCGAGCCGGAGCTAGCTAGCGGCAATCCGGCCTTCTCGCTCATTCCCGCGGCTCCTCTGCCATGTTGGAGCCGACACAGGCGGATGGGTGTGTGGCGCGCGGCTGTGTGAACAGCGCGGCTGCCATTGGTCCCGGGGCCGTAGCCGGCGGACGGGGACGAGGGGGCGTCGTTCCTCGCCGAGTGGGTGAGCGCCGAGCGAGAGGATCCGTCGGGAGAACGAACGAGAACGGGACATGGCGAGGGTGAGAGCGAGCGGGAGCGAACCGGACGAGAGCCGGGAACGTCGGAGGGAATGAGAAAGAAAAATATTGCGAGAAAGAGACGATAGCAGAGAATGTGTACAGCCGAGGCCGAAAACGGTCCCGAAGCCCCGCTGAAAACGGCACGCGTCACATCGCACAGTTATGGTCCCTCGGCTCCGAGGTCTCCTCACCCGCCCTCCGGCGCGAAACGTTTTCTCTCCCCCCGTTACGCTCGTCAGAAGCTCTCACTCATCCCGGCTTCGCAACCCGACCCTCTCCGTTGGACTGTTTCCAAACCCCCTTTCACCCCTCGGGGCCCGCGGTACGGCGGAAAAGAAACCTCACGAAAAACGAATACTTAACCACCCAATCCGCCGCCTGAATACCGCGATGCAAGGGCGGCAGCTTTAGCGAGATACATTTTAATTCTACCCACCCCCTGGCTCTCGACTCCCTTTCGCGGGGCTCCTGGCGAAATAAGATATCATTTCGTTTCCCATTCGCCGAGATGAAAAAGGGTTGCCTCTCGTATTCTCGCTGCCCGCTGTTGCCGCAGTTTTTTTTTTCTTTTAATCAAGGCTCGCAGTTGGTTTAATTGAATTCGCTGAGCGGGACCGGGCATTTTTGTATTCTTGCGTTCTCGTTCTTTGTCCTCGTGTAATTGAAAGGAGAGAAAAGTTGTGGCAACTTTTCGAACGCAGGCTGGGAGGAAGATTAAATAAAGTCGACACAGACGGTCTTTTTCTGATCTTGCGCGACGCCAGCAGGACAAAACGATCGCGACTCCCGGTATCCGCTGGACATCTCTATACGGCTGTGTCGTCGGGTGAACGTTGTGCCGAATCGGCCATGCGAACGAGAAGCCGAGGAGGAACTTCGACCCTCGACGTGCCGGATGAGAAAGAGAGATTACAAGGGACGAAACGTGCTGCATGAGACGGAAACTTGGAAACGTTTCTCGCGTTATATTGCCACCGGCGGTGAGGAACGTTTGGACTCTGCGTCGGCTTTTGCCAACCCCCCGGTAAACTCGAGCCGGAGATTCTCGCTTCGCCGCCATAGTTTTCCTCCCTTTACGCGTTCCCATCTCAATTAATCTCTGCCGACCCACGGAACTCGCAATGTCTTTCGCTATCTTCAACTGCGCGTTCTTCCGGACGAGATAATAAAAAAAGATCAAACTTGGTTTTCTTTCGCCGCAAGTTCGATGTTTCCAATTAGTTCTGTTTCTCTAACAAAATGTACGTAGTTAATAATTTATTTTTTTGGCAACAAAAATATTTGGCTGCTACGGCAAAATATTTGCTGCCACAGAAAAATATTTGCTGCCACAGCAAAATATTTGATGTCACAGCAGAATATTTGCCGCCACAGTAAAATATTTGCCACCGTAGCAATATATTTGCTGCCACAGCAAAATATTTGCTGACACAGCAAAATACTTGGGTGCTACAGCAAAATATTTGGTGTCACAGCAAAATATTTGGCTGCTACAGCAAAATATTTGGCTGATACAGCAAAATATTTGGCTGCTACAGCAAAATATTTGGCTGTTACAGCAAAATATTTGGCTGCTACAGCAAAATATTTGGCTGCTACAGCAAGATATTTGGCTGCCACAGCAAAATATTTTGTTCCTATGTTAAGCAGGTAAATGAATTATGGTAACAAAATTCTTGTTGTACCAACAATTATTTTTTCTCCGTGTGTGAGGATAGAACTTTTGTTAGATCGATGTAGATGTGAAATTTTTTCGTACGAATGAGTCGGATTCAATCGAACGTTAATTAGTGCCCGATATGCATATCAGGAACAACGCCGGTTACGCTCGTTGGATAATATGCCGGAGCAACGCGTCCCTCGCTTCTTCTGGCTGTTTCAGACGTAGTTTATGTGTACAACTGACGCGCACTCTCGCTTCAACCACCACGTACGAGCCGGAACGGAAGCTCATCGGGGGCGCGTTCGACAGTCTCGCAAACATACCAACGGCTCGTAAAATACTGGTTGATTTTATCACCGATAAATTTGCACCGTCCGGGAGGGAACGCGGGGCGGTGGCGGTTCTCGAGCGAATACTTACCGTTAACCTTCGGGATACGGCTTTCCATGATTCCTCTCGATCGAATGAGCTTTCCAAAAATTTTGATTGTTATGTCGCTAATTTTTTTCGCGCTAGATTGAATGGGGGAGATTAATGCAAATTTTCCTACGAACGCGGCGATTTGGTGAGTCAACAATTTCACTCGGACGGGAAAAAAAAAATCGTTGCGGGTGTCGAATCTCGCCGAGGAATCTGAATTTCTCGGTCGTAAAATCCATAAAGTCACATGTTTTTTTATAACGATGGTAGGGAGAAGTGTAACGGGACCGATAAAAGAATCGCGGGCACGCGAACCAATCAGGAAGCGTGGTGCGGTGCTGGCCCGGTAGCGTTCATCGCCCTTATCGAGATCGATCGTTAACGTCACTTCGAGGACAGTAACTGTCAGCTGTGGTACATCGTTCCCTCCGCGAGTCAAGGTTGCCCGGCTGACGAGTATCTTGACGCCTCTTTTAATTCCATATCAAGCAGCGGATGAGAGACGATGGGCGCGCGAGACGTGGCAGAGAACGGATTCCCTCTCGTGGTCTGTGACGGCATCGGCTGTCGTCGCAGACCGCAGAGAAGCATTAAAACATCTCCCGAGGACATTACACGGGACCGGAATGGTTACCGGTCTTTAGAATTTTTATCATCTTCATTTATCCCGTGAACGCAGCGTCCCAAAGTTTTTTTTTCTCCTCTTCAATCTTACCATTTTTTAGATAATAAAAAATTAACGAGAGAACAAAAATGACAGAGGGAAGAATAATTCTACGTTATTATGTGAGATAAATGTGGCACGGTACGTCCGTTCGGGGAAGCAGCGTACGTGCCGGGACGCTCGTTGCCGAGTTCGAAGGTGTCGCCGGAGCCCGGGCCAGCCCTCGTTCGCATTTCGCGAGGCGAGAAGGAGTCGCGTCGGAAGGGAAGCAAAGAGAGAGCTTTCTCGTGTCCTGCCATAGTGCGTCGTCATCGACCAATCTCCGTTGGACCCACGGCAAGCCGGCGCGACTCTTGCTGCCCTGTGATGTCACGACCGTGCCAGCCCCTGTCAGACCCTTGCGAATAACCCCCTCCGCGGGGTTTCCATTTGCAGAGAAGAGTGAATGAGACGAGGGAGCAGCTATACACACGCACGCACCGCTCACACCATTTTGAGCCTGCGAATAAAAACATTTTTCCCACTGGAGTCTAAAATTCAAAAGACACTCTGCATCAGTGAACTCTACGCGTTCCATTACAATCCATTAGCAGACCCCTCGACGCTTTTCTGTATCGCGGTGCCGACGAGAGAGACCAATTTCGTAGTTTCATCTCGGCTAAAAGGCACCGCCCCGTTTCTACCGTGAAGCACAATATTTTCTTGGCTTTCCGCCTATCGGATATTAAAGTTCACAGCCATTGAGAAATTGATATATTGAAAAAAAAAAAATCGTGGATGTAGAATACGTGCGATTGTCGGTAGGATTCCAAAAATACTGTAACGAATATGGATACGAGAATGGACAGAGACGCACGATATTACGTACACTGAGAGAAGGATCTAGTAAATACTACCGATCGTCTAAGAAAATTACCATAGAACATAGTAGGGAACTAGGGTGGCACCTATGGC
Organism: Ichneumoninae sp. A BG-2022a; assembly: GCA_030522665.1. Taxonomy (NCBI): domain Eukaryota; kingdom Metazoa; phylum Arthropoda; class Insecta; order Hymenoptera; family Ichneumonidae; species Ichneumoninae sp. A BG-2022a. Next base: position 34,856 of record JAPYZC010000084.1, read on the forward strand.
GGAAAATCTCAGATTTTCCAAGATTTTTCACCACAATATCTACGAAAAAATTCTTATAAATCCGGGACTTCCTAACATAAGTGACGCACTAATTCCCTACTGCTATGTGCTATGGTAATATCTCTCAAGCGATATCCCGAGTAGAAATTTTCACGCGTTACATCGGGCCCTGATAAGGTCCAGAGAAGGCCTGATAAGAGCTTGACAAGGGCCTGATAGAGCCTTATCAGGGCCCGATGTAACGCTCGAAAATGTCTACTCGGGATAGTCATATTTACTAGATCCTTCTCTCAGTGTAGATGATCGAAGTAGCTCGGTATGACAGATGACAAACGGACAGGTTATCGATTGATCAGATGATAACAGTCTTGACCGAACTGTCAGAGAGCACAGAAGTTTGACAGTTCGTGCTCCAGATATTTAGCTGCGATTGTAATAATGCTATCTGCCCAAAAACCAAATACCCGCATTATTTATTCCACGAGAACCTAACAATACTTGCGACTTTAGCCATGTGCGTGTTATTGGTTGAAAAATTTGGAGGTTCGTTTTTTTCTCTACCTCGTCGCCAGAGAGGTAAAGTCTCTGCAGACGAGTCACCCCGCCTAAGCTTTCTCAGTTTCTCTACGAACTGCCGGAGTCATATATATATATTATATATGCGAGGAGATGCCTTTAACCGTTAACAGAGCACTTCTCGGCCTCCTCGGGTGCGCGAGTGCCAGACCCGACGCATACATATAGCCGGGACTCTGTGAGCACATAACACCTCTCGCTGCTTCCTCGAGAGCCTCCGTTCGCGGGTTGCACCCCCGACGGATGTGCCCGTAAACTCGGCAACCCCCCCGAGAGATTTGCCTCTGCACTTCACTCGGCGCAACTGGCGACTGAGCGGGAAAGAGTACATCACCATCCATTCTCGAATCCTCAGACTCTCTCAGCCTCCCGATCCTAGTATTCCTTCGTACACTCCCGATTCAACATTCATATGCGGGTGAATACTGCTCCAGGACTCTGATCGGAATATCCCAAACGATAAAAATCATTCGCAGGAGATTAGTTTTCATTTTTCAAACAAAAAATTAACATTACACGGTTGAAACTTTTTTGAGTCACGTTGGTTCCCCGTAGATAAAGCGTTGTTATGGTGGGGGGAAAAATTGAGATTTTGATGAAAACGTTCAGAATGTTCCAAAATATCGAAAAATCGCATTTAGAAAAAATGTCTGGATGTCAAAAATGTCTGTGCGCTCGAACCATTTTTCAGCTATCTCGCTAAAAACTCGTACAGAGATGGAATATGATCGCCCGGTTATCCCATTGAAAATTCGAGAGAATCAATCGAACCGTTTAAATTTTCGATATCGCGTTCTCATAAAAGTTGAAAATTAAAATTGTCATATCGTTTTCTCATAAAAGTAGAAATGTTCCTTTATTCGCAAAGCTCCGTCTATGAGGAAGCCAAAAAACAGACCATAGTTCCTCGTAGAAAAAGTTTCGTGAATAAAGGAATATTATGAGAAGACGATATGATAATTTCAATTTTTTTATCAGTACTTTGGGTTTGTACCTTTGAGATAGATTCATATTTCCATTAAGGACAAATGCAATAAAAAAATGTGTAGAAATTCATGGGTTCATAGAACTCCGAAAATATATGAAAAAAACCTACAATACTAAATTCTGAATTATGATTTTCGAAACGCACTTTTCGACAGCAGTTGCTGAGGCTGCTTGTGAGATAAAATAAAATTGCAAACTTACCGCTTATCGCGTGGAGGAACGCCCGTCGCAATTCAGCATCGGGGTTTGCTTCGTCCGCGTTCTATATGACGGTGCCTATTAACCGCGGAGTACAAGCAATGGAACTTTATACCTGGCGCGACACGAAGCACTAAATTCCATATAAAAGTCACGGTGACACGATCCATTATACTACGCTCGCGAGACGAACATATACGTCCCATCTATACGGTCTTCGCTAAAACGCAGTTTTAAATCGTCTACTCATATTATATCCGCCTACGCGCGCAATCCACCATTTCTTTTAATAGATAGCATTGTCTATACGTGTCGTGAAATAAGCTTAAAATAATTATGTACTTTTTACAGCAACTTATTGTCCACAAAGGTCCACAATTTTTACTTGTTAATTTTCTTATCGTACCGTCCAGCTCTAGTTTTACGAACAAAAGTACAAATAAAAATTGTTGACACGGGAAATAAAAGGACAGGTTTGTATATTCAAACATAACCATATGAGTTTGTCACCTATTTATCAAAATTATTATTCACTGTGCGTGCTCTAAAAATACATCGACGTATAACAAAGAAAATGCGCAGCAAAAAATTATACAATGAAAAAATAACAAATAGAAATTACACAATGAAAATAACAAAATCGAAGTATATAACAACCAAACAGTAAACAGAAGTAATAAACTATCGAAAACTGAATGTATATTTCACCGATGTCTTTTCTATATTCTTTTTCCAGGCTGACGTTTTCCCTCGCGAACTTCTGCATAAAAGGCTTCAAAGTGTTCGGCGCCGTGGAGAAGACGTTTCACCCGTACGAGCTGTGCAGGGGGTGAGTTAATAATCTTGCTGATACAGTATCGAACGATATCCGCTCTACCGGACTCTTTTATTAACTTCCCCCGTATATTTTTCTTTCCTTCGATTCGAAGAAATACAAAAACAGCCCCGAGCTCGCGATATCGCCAACGCTCTCCAGAAATCACAAAGCTTCGCTCGCGTTCGCGCGGATATCGTTCGTTATATTTGCTTATCGGAAAGCTTCGAGTTCTTGACTTTTACGATTGTTTTCCGGACTCTCGGGATCGAGGTCTATCGCGCCACGATCGAGCCGACTCTATGTTCTTTTTTTTTCTCATTTTTTCAGGCTCTCCCGCGTGTTCCCGTCTGCAAGCCTGGCCGGTTTACAAGGTAGGAACCGTTCTCTAAATTACATTCAATCATTTCTTACACCTTATATCACAAGTTGGAAAATTTGGTTTTTCTGTTGTAAGTTAAATTAAGTGTGACACTTGGCAACTCGAAAATCTCGAATTAAGATGATTACGAATATATCGATCGCGGCGATTTGCGTCACAATGTTGCGTTCTGTGAACGGCAACATTGTGACGTAACATACGAATGCGTTGTAAACTGATAGCTTGGGAGTTTTCATTCATGATCGCGGCTGCGGTAGCGTAGAACGAAAGCGTAACCCGCGTGTACAGCTGCAACGAGAGTTACCTCGAGCGTGACAATCACTTCGCGGTCAAGGTCGCGCGTGAACGCCTCGGACTTAACGAATTCTGTCGACGTAACAAGTAGGACGCGACAGTCGTATAAATTACCACCGTGTTCATTCCGGGCTCAATTTTTCTTATAACGACGACGTTTTCGTTGCTTTTCGGAAGTGGGGCGTAACCATTCAAGCTCTAGTAACTTTTCCAGAGCTGCGACGATTGTTGAACATTGAACAATTAATAGGCGCAATTGATTGATAAATTTCCGACCTCATCGGCCACGCCGGCACAGTGCGCGGTACGTCGATTCGCAAGTAGTGCGATCATCTTTAGATCATCCGCAGTAGTACAACCGTCGTTTACAGCGGCGGATGATCGGAAGTAGCATACAAATAAAAATGGCAATGATGAACAGCACAACTCTGATGGCTCTTAACCCTTTGCGTCGCGGTGAGACATAGGCTTCTTTCGCTCAGTTTTCAATTTTTTTTTACTAATTTCTTGACATAAAATATCGTGTTTTTTTTCTAGTGTCGAAATGTACACTGCAAAAATTTTCTTTTGAAAATTAATGGATAGTATTGGAAGCTTTGTTACATAAACTGTTTCTAAAAATCCAAACACATGTGCGTTGCAATTTTATAGCAAAATTTGTATTTTTCATGAAATTTTTAAAAAATTTGAAGCAAAAGATTTTTATATTTAATATCTGGTATTTTTACAATCAAAGTACATTAATGTTCAATTAATGTGAGTAATGTTAGCAAATTTTAAGATCCAGTACATTAAATTTACAATTTATATTTACAGTGTATGACCTACAGAGTTAAACCCAATGAAGAGATTATTTCCCAAGTGAGAAACTTTATTATTCCAATATTTTTGTTTTACCTATATACCAAAATTACATAATTTATAGAACAACAACAATAAAAGCTGCCTATACGTCTTCGATTATAAATTTAAAACTTTATAGAAATTGATTTTTTTGCAAAAAAATTATCGAATATATCTCGATGAACCTATATGAAGATTATCATATGAAACAATGACATTAACAAAAGGGGTTGTGTGCGAGTTTATTTGTCAGTGTTACATGGAAATCTATATGAGGAGCCATTAAAATAGAATAGACTTTCGTAGAAATTCAGTAGTACAGATCGGTCGCGCGAGCGAGTGACGGAAGTGCGATGACGATAGAGCGACATGTCGTTTCGCAAGTGCTACGATTGTCGGAAGTGAGTTGAGTCTGGAGGGGGGGGGGGGGCGGTAATATAATAGCGGAGAGAAAGGACAGAGAGGGAGTAAGTTCGAAGAGCCGTCGACGACGACGACGAGACGCGAGAGCGGAGTCTCTCGTTATAGTAGGTGTCGAGTGGCTCCCGTAACTCGGGACCGTGGGGTTAGTCGGCAATTAATACCGCGACAGAGTTGCCCCCACTGCCAGGATCGGGCGGGGGGTTCTTCCTATTCTCCCGCGTTGCCGCTCACCGCCATCCCGGCGAGGTCGGGCGTGTGCGTGGGTCGCGGGTGATCCGGACGGAGGCGTGCTGCCCCGAGTTGTTGTCAGACCGTTTTACTTTAGTGCCCATAAAAGTACCGAGATTTAGACTGCACAATACACCCGTGACGTATTGCCCCTCCGGTAGCTCGAGAGCAAGAGAGCGCGCGAGAACGGCCTCGTGTTTTGTAGTATACGCGCGGCATGACTAACGGGAGAATCCTGCCGGTGCTATTGCCGGCACCGCGGCCGTTCGACCACGAGGGCTTTCCTCGCTCAAACTTTGGCGCGCGGTCTACATTTTTTTTTATCTCGTCTCCTATAAATTCCCTCAACTTGATACGCTATAAATTATCTTCTAAAGACAGATACTTCGCGATTTAAAACCTACAATGTCAAATCAATTAAATCCGAATTACAGCCACGAAGAGATTTTTTCGACTATCGCTAGATGAGCGACCGTATCGGATATCTTTCATGAAAGTCGTAAACGCGAGAACGTTTCGTAAAAAAAAAGAAACGAAAAAAAAATAAATACTGCCAGTCGATAAATTATTAAAGAAAACGGGTTTTCCCGATAGTCGACCGTCCGGACGGTATATCTCTTTTTGCGATTGGTTGAGGTCGGGGCTGCAGGTGCGCCCGCGACGAGGAAACGCGGAGAGCCCGGGCTCTCGCCGATATACACGGGAGTCGCGGAGTCTCGTCGACGGAGCGTTCTGTGTACGGCGCGGGTACGCGGGGGTTGTTGAAAACGAGTGGCTGCGGGATTGCGTGTGCTCGCGCGTCCGCGGCCGCAGGAGTGGGGAAGAGTCCGCGCGGCGACGTCGGCGGCTCAAACCGTGTGGTTGTGTCCCCGCCGCGGTTCACGAACTTGCCGAGAGATCGCGCTCGCGTACCACTCGAGGCACGACGTCCGAGTCCGACGGCTACGAGCCGCTTCCAGAGCTCAGTTGTCGTTCAGTACGGCTCAGCGAGGCCAGCCGACAGGGAAGTGGGGATTGTTGCTCTTTATATGCGTGTGCCAGTGCCGAACGTCAGCGGCTCTTTCCACTGGGTCCGCGTGTGCGTGTCATATCAATTTTCAAATCCAACGAACGGAGAGCTACCCTCTCGGATTCTCGGCTAAACCCCCCCTCGATTGTTCGCAGAATAGAAGAGACCGGAGAAAAGGAAACGTCTAAAAAAAAAAAAAAAAAAAAACATTTAACCCTCGGTGCACGAATTTATACCTGAAAAAGGGTCGTGAAATATAGACGGGAAGAAGCAGCGTGTCGAGAGAGGCGAGTGACGGAGGCCGAGATATAGCCTCGTTGCACGGTAGCTGAAAAGAGACACGAAATAAATAAGAAATCTTCGTCCTACCGCGGACTGTCATCGGCCCCGTGACCACTCGCGACTCCACTCGCTACAGCAATTGCACCACCGAGTGTACCAGTGAAAATCGAAAGTTGTTCGATCCGCTGAAGTAAAAAAAAAAAAAAAAAATTGTGAATAAAATTTTTGTTACGTTCGACTGAGATTTAAGTAAACTTTATATCTCGAAAGATTGTGCTCTGAATTAAGACGAGACAGTGAGGACTCGAGTAGATTCTTATCCGGTGTTATCCGGACTGAGAAAATATTTCGGTAAGGGACAGTTTTTTTTTCTCGCATCAACGCGACTACGTGAGCGAATCTCCGAATGACACTGTAATGCAGCTGTGCAGAAATACGACAGTAGGGTCGACGTCGGAGGAGGAGGCGGCGGTGGTGAAGAGCGGCTCGTGGCTTACGCGCGGGACGCTCCCGCTATCCCGCCAGTGACTGTCTCGACGCGCTCGTCGCACGTAGTGCTGTCGACGTCGTCGTCGCCGTCCTCTCAGATACATCTCTCGCACCGCTCCAACGTGACGAGCGGAGCAGCACACAGACTTTAGCAAGAACTCGTTAAGGAATAATTAAGGAAAACGAAAAAGAAAAACCATTCGAGGTCTTCGAATATTGCCAAGTGTTGCCCTACTCGAATCTAAGCTCCGAAACCACAGAAACACACTTAAAAAAAAAACATAAAATTAAAAACACCAGTGTATACTGAAAATTGACAACCAAACACGGCGTGTTCGCAGTCACTCGACACGACCCACCCACAACATACAATAGTCCTGTGCGAATAGCGATATTAAAGTGCGCTGTGTTTTCTTTCATTATTTTTGGTTCAACGCAACCCACCAACCGGAACCTCATCTGCTGCTTGGATCTTATCTGCGAATCTCCCGTGCAACACATTAAAAAAAAATCGACCGATCGACGATCGTTAAAAAAAAAAATCTACAAAAATTTGCCTAATCCGAAAAATGGACGTTTGATCGTCCGTTCCTATCTCGAACGAATATCGCACGTGGCGAACGCGACTCCGTGTGTCTACCGTCAAACGCCGCTCGTATTTTTATTTATTTTTTTTCCTCATCGTTCGCCCGTCTCGGGATTACACACGCGTCGTCGTTTTTGCCTCGACTCGATTCTTCGCCTCTCTCCGTCTTTCTCCCCACCCCACATCGCCGACCGTCCGTCGTCCACGCACCACCCTTCCCACCCGTTTGCCACCCTTCCACCTGTCTGCCGTGGCGCTACGCGCGCGGCGCCCTCACACACACACACACGCGCACGCGTCCGTACGTGCACCCTCACATACGCTCCGCTCGCTCTTTCTCGTCTCTCACGTACACACACACGTCCGCACCCTACCCTCGGCTCCCCGGACCGTTTCTCCATCTCTCTCCCTCCTTCGGTCCTTTTGCCGGCGCTGCTAACCGAATCGTCTTCTCCCTCTCCATCTCCACCCCTCGCACACACGTCCCGGACTCTCCGTCCCGCTCTCGCTCTCGCCCAAACCTTACTCGGTGTCCCGACACCGGATTTGCCTCTGTCGCTCCGGACACACACGATCCATCCCGCACACACTCCTCGATCTTCGTGTCTCTCCGACGACCTCATCCCCACTCGAAACCGGTCGCACGCGCTTTCGCAACTAACTACGTGTCTCTCGGTTCGGTATTTATCGTTGTTTTTTTTTACATCTTTTTTTTTTCCTAAACCGACACACTATGTCAATGCTGTATCAATCTGCTGCGCCGATCCGTTGATTCACCGAAAAAAAAATAAAAAAAATAATCAACCTTCCGCCATAAAATCTCCGAACTCTGCGTCAATCGCTCGTACCGCGTCCGGGCGATTCGTTGATTTTCGTTAAAAAATTAAAAAAACGGAAACTCGCGACACAATCGCGGCGTACGACCTTATAATTGTGCCGTGTAAAAATCGTCACCATCTGCACCATCACCGAACACGTGGCTTGCTCGACGGCGACGCTGTACGACAATGTGCACGCCGCGCCGCTATGCGGCTCCGGCGTGGGCCACCCTGGCTCTGTCACGCCGATGGGCACAGCCGCCGGAGCGGGAAATTCCACCGGGGTGACCTGGTGGACCATGATGAACGGCAGCCTCTACGAGGAGAGTCCACCGCCCGTACCGCCGACCTCGTCAATCGTCTCGATCCAGCATCATCACCAGCAGCAACAGCAGCAGACATCGACGCCAGGATCGCATCAGCAGCAGCAACAGTCGACAACGCCGAGTCCACCGGGTCCACCGAGTTCGGCGACGACAGCAACGGCACCGGCGCCCACAGCGAGCGCGAGCTCGACCTCGCCGAGCGCCTCCTCGGTGGCGAGCAACAGCGCGGCGGGACCTCTTCACATACCGGCGAAGAGACTGACAGCGACTCCGGCCGGTGGTTCCACATACGGGGAAGTACCCTGCGTAGAGCCAACGGGAGCACCGGGTGGTGCGGCAGGAGTTATAAGGCACTCGCACTCCTCGTCAGCGGGCTCCCAAGGAGGCTGGAGTTACAGCCCTCACAATCCTCAGGAGGCTCATTACTCGTCGACCGCAGCCGGAGATCCCTTGAATCATCATCAGGCGTACGGAAGCGCTAACCCACCGACCTACTACAATCTCGCCGCCGATCCGGCAACGGGCGGCTCGGTCTCGTCGAGGGACAGCAGAAAAACGGCGGGAACACTGAGCTTCTGGTCACCGGCTACGGCGGGCTCGACAGCCGCTGGAGCCGGTGCTGCCGGTGCCTCCGATTACAAGTCGTACAATTCGGGTGGCGGCGCCGCGGCCGCCACATCCTCGGCCGGTGGTTCGTCGACCGGCGCATCAACCGATCCTGCCGTCTCGAGCTGCCATCAGAGCTTCTCCCAGAGCTGGTGCAACTACTCGCCGTACGCGACAGCGAGGCATCACCACGCCGTCGACACGTCGGCCCATCATCATCCACATTCGCAACCGTACCTGACGCCATCGGCGGCCGACGACCGGGGGAGGGTCGCCGCCGCGATGGTCGCCGCCGAGGGAGCTTTTCCCCACGACGGCTACGGCGGATTGAGAAATTACGGGGCACCGGAACCGGTCACGTCCAGTCCATATCCGACACCAGGTAAGCATCAACTTCGCGGCTTGTATGTTATTCATACGCCAGTTCCCATCCTGAACGTCCTTGCCCACGTCCTTTAGAGTTTGCTGTGCATGTGTTCGTACACACACACACGCACGTGTATGTGCGTTAGCCGTGAGAATCGAAGTATGCGAGGACAACGTGGACCAGAACCGCGTGGTTCTGCCCCCTCCAGCGTATCTCTCTGAGCCCGGGGGACCCTTGCAGCATATAACGCGGGGTCGTAAACTCTCGACGCGCTTTTCCTCATCGTAATTCAACCTCGTTCTCTCTTTCGCTCGCCGTAGGTGCCGTACATACGGTACTTTACGCAGGCGCTCCGCGAGTTATCTAGGCACCCGCGGAGTTTTGATTGATGGTCATGAAACGGTCCGCGAGCATCGAGAGCCTTATTCCTTTGAAGGGGTACCGTGCCTGTTTTTTTTTGCCTATGTACGCAAAGTCGTCATTAAACGTTCCCTCGCCATTCCTCCGCTTCTCAGCTGTCCCGAGTCGAGTCGGGCTGTATTACAAAGTATCCGGTAATACGACGGTAATTTGTGCATGGCGAATGATTTAACGCCCTCATCTCGATTTTAATTAACCGTAGAACGGACGGACGAGCCCCGTCGTTTAATCGCGTGTCTGATACGGAAAATCGTCGCGTTTACATGAGATCTCGATTTTCTCTCCGTCAGAAGCTTTTCTCGCGGGAGTCTCGCCGTTAACGGCTGGCGAGTGCACGAGAGCGGCAGCCAACTCGCGAAACGTCGCGCTGTGGCGAAGAACCAGAGAGAGAGAACGAGAGAACGGGAGACAGCCTCGTCCCCGGAGGAGGCGGTTGAGGCTGTGCCGCGTCGGGGTTTATTGGCGGCCGTAACTCGTAAACCCTGGCGCGCGCCTCGCGATCAGCTGATCCGTTCCATGACCCTTACCGGAGGCCTCCGTTTTCTCTTCCTCTGTTAACGGGTCTCGACACTATATAGAGTTTGTAGTAGGTCCGTAGTAGGTATAGTCGTTTTACCCGTTCGCCGTACTAACGGAATGCCCTCGATTGCCCTTTCGTTTATACGGGATCGCGAAACCATGGATCTACCGACTGCTGCAACTATGTTTCCTCTTTTGTTTTTTTTTTTCTTCTTGACTTCTTCGGGCGATCTTCACCGTTGTCGTTTTTTTTCTATTTTATCTCTTGCTTTCGTGAAGCACGGATAACGGACTTCGGCTTCATCTCACCGAATATCCCCAGCGACTTGAGGAATTCGGAGTGACTCGCTGGATCTTTCTCGTGTATAAACGGCGATCGTGATAATGCTACGAAGCAGAGGCTTGTGTGTACTGACGGAGCGGCGAGGCCCGGGCTTTTCCTCGCGGCCAATAGATGGCAGCTCCATTATCTCTCCTCGCGTATCTCGTAGTTCGAGGGTCCGTGGGTCCACGGAAAGTGGGCCGCTACGAGTAGCAGCGAGACTCCGCCACGGATCGTCGTACCACGTACAATCTGCTACACTCTCGGGCGGCTCGCGACTATTTACGATCTCTCCGACTGCAGGCTCGTGATAGCCGTATGAATTTATTTCTGAGACTGCACAACTGAGACGCGAGACTGATCGCTCTTCCCTTGAACCCGCGACTCTCACGCGCGTGCAACGAGACTCGCTCATCGCTCGAATAAAGAATCGGGACGGAGTATATTATTATGATTTTTTTTTTTTTTTTACCGGATTGTTCAAAATTCCTTTAAATTATGTTTCTCAGTTGGAACGGCAATAGTTTTTCTTATTCTCGTGACGTAGAAGCCCGACGTTGAGGGAAGATATTGACTTAACCCAAATCTCCATTACGCTCGCGACTCACGCGACCACCCCACCATTCAGATGAACCCTCTTACATTTCCGCGTGTGTACGATTCTGTTCGTTCTCCCCCTGCACTACGACCGAGAATTCACACGATCGCTACGCTATATGACCATTGTTGAAAGTTTGTTTTTCCTCGACTTTGTATGTTGTTATTATTATTTTATAAATTTTTTAGTTTTCCAACTAGTTTTCAATAAAGTGTTCGGTCGAAGATCATTTCATAATCTACGAGACCTTGGGTCAACACTGCAGAGATTATCTTTTGTTTTCTTTCTTAATTACCGAGCAATCATAAGTCAATTATCGTGGTATCGATGGAAGCTTTTCTTTCTTCGCTATCGACGAGTTCTGTTTTGTTTTTATTTTTAAAGGAAACTTAATTAATACCGTAGGAATGTCGGTTCTGCAATTATCGTGAAAGAATCATTAATTAGAGTTTTTAATTAATCAAGAATATTCGATAAAAATAAGTGCGTTGCACGAGAGACGATGGCATTCACGAAACGCCGAGACGCGGGCATAACACAAACTGTCGAGTTAATTGATTCGTTATTCGATTAAAAATGAGGTCCCCTCATCTGGATGGCGGTCCTCGTGCTGGCCCGCTTCGAGGCCCGAGGCCACCGTCGTCCCTGTGAATCCTGACCTTTGTTAAATAATTTGCATATTTCCACGTTTTTAGTGGGCAATAAATTCCTGCCGCTTAGGCAATCGCAACGCGGTAGACGGAGCTCGGTCGGGTGCCCGAGTGAGACCAAACTATATCCACGGTGAGACGGCGAGCGTTGCGAGCCCAGTGAGATGCGCGGAGGGCAGTAAAATGAGACGGTTTACTAACCGGGAGCTAATATGCGAATCGGAGCCATGGAGTATGGAAATGATAATAAATATATGATACGTTAATATCCTCGTGAATGTTATTTTGTTTTGAATTTCTTTCGATACAAATTATTACATTGTAACTTTTTCCGTACTTCGTCGCCGCATATACATATATATAGATATAATCGATGAGCCGAATTGAGTCACTCGATGTTCCTTCCGACATCAAAGAAACCGCCTGGCTGATGGGCGTTCATTAAAAATTCAATGAGATCGATAAGACTCGATCGATCTTTGGTCTTCATCTGGCTCATCGGTATATTTTCAACAAACTGAAAACCTTAAACAAATATCACGATTATAATTTACTCACTTTGCCTTCTCTTAATTTAATTTTGAGGTCCTTATTTTTATTTTACAATTTTTTAAACAATAACATTACCAATTTTCAAACAAGACAAAATATATTTTCCTCAGCTGAATTTGTTCATACAGAGTTGTGAGAAAATACGTCGGTGCTCCGAATGAAAATATAATCATCCTTCTAATTAGAACGAAACTCTATCCCTCTTTTTCACACAACGATAAGAAGTACACTTCTCCAGTGCGCCTTGGAATGTCGCACCGAGGATGCGCGAGTTACATTCACAGTTTTTTTTTATATATCTGATCCCGCTGCCCCACTTGAGACGGCGAGAAGCGAGATCACTTTGGCATACGAGAAGGGGAATAGAGAGAGAACGCGGTCACCCCTCGGAACTATCCTCGTGCCCACGCGCTAGCGCGGCTTTCGTAGCTCGAACAAACAACACTGTATCGAGTTTAGTTGCGTCGAGAGTTCGTCCGCCCGCTCCAACTAAATCGTATCTACTAACCGTTTTACGAAAAAACGTCTCTGAGCGCGTTCAGAGCAGCAGCGCGTAGCGACTGTGAAGATAAAACCGGTCCAGTATTTTTGTGGTCTATCAACTGGCGCCCTTCCGGACAAATCCGGAACGAAGAATCTCACTTCTCCTCGCATACTTCTCCGATTCCTCTATCGCATGCCACATCAGAATACTGCTGTTTCTTTCTGCGACTCCACCGATCGACTCGACATGAAAATATCAATCACGATAAAGAAAAAGCTCTCTTACGAGACCGCATAAAAATGTTGTTTTCATTAAACTGTTAAACCAAATAAATGGTGGCCGTCAAATAAATTGTTTTTCTGGGTGTACAGTATCATGAATTGGATCTGTAATACTAAAATAATAATAAAATAAATAATCACAGAGATAGTGAATGTAGTGAACTAGTCACAAATCTTATGAAAATTCAATTTCGGATCAGAAATTAATTCACTGAATGACCCAAAGTAACGATCGACGTGGATGAAACATGAATCCAACAGCAGAATCAACGGTACGTCGTAATCCCATTTTTTTTCACAAACCCACGAGCATGATTTCACCATCCAAAGTATCATAAATTGCTATATTCGTCGATAAGAAAATAAAAAGGAAAACCAATAATCGGCATACTAATTGTGTTAAGTGATGTGGGGTTCCTCCCCATCTTCCTTGTTTCCCGCAGGTTCGCTGGCGGGAGTCGGCGTGGGTGTGGGTGTTACGGGGATGGGTGTGGGTTGCGGTGCATCGAATCCACTGGAATGGACGGGTCAAGTGACGGTGCGAAAGAAACGCAAGCCATACTCAAAGTACCAGACCCTGGAGCTCGAGAAGGAATTTCTCTACAACGCTTACGTATCGAAACAGAAACGTTGGGAGTTGGCGCGAAATTTGACCCTCACGGAGCGGCAGGTTAAGATATGGTTTCAAAATCGTCGTATGAAGAACAAGAAGAACAGTCAGCGTCAGTCGCAACAGCAGAACAACAACAACAATAACAACAACAACAACAGTAGCGCGAACAACGCGAATCACCACGGCGGCGGAGGGGGGAGTCATCTCCATCCGGGCGGTGGACACGGCCCGTCGAGTCATCACGTTCAAGTTGGACAGACGCACCACGCGAATGGCTCGGCGAAGCATCATCAGTGACCCGTGGCTTTCTCTGGGGTAGTCTTTGGGCATCATCCGCACAATCACACCTCCTCGTCAATTCACACCGGTGCCGCTGGCGGTGCTGCGACCGGTAGCAGCCATAGCCTCGTGGCTTCGGGTCACAGCCATAGCCTCCACGTACCTCAGGCCCAGTTGTCGACGTCCTCACTGGCAGCGGTTCACGGAAGTAGCGGCGGAAGCAGCAGCGGCAGCGGCGCTGCGTCCGCCGCGGCGGTCGCCGTTCACTCGTATCATCCGCATCACACGAACAGTCATCATCAGCTGAGTCACGTGAGCCATCAGCAGCATCAGACCAGTCACGGACTTGCTGCCTGAAACATCCTTTCGCCGGACTTTCAACTTTCGAAGAGGACCGGATGACGACAAGGAAGAGATCTGCAGCTGCTAACGATGACACCCCAGAGAAGATTAAACAAAAAAAGAAATCACAACAAAAAGAAAAACGTTTCTATCGTAGTACACATACGCACCTATGCATACAGGTACATATGAATTTATATATATAAATATTATATATATATGATACGTTGCTAGCATCGAGTTGGACTCTGCACGTGAAACTCGTGACGCGGGTTCGAAATGATAAAGTATGAGGAGCGTGGGATAAATAATACGGGAGAGAGAAAGAGCGAGAGAGAGAGAGAGAGAGAGACTCTGTCGAGTGACACTCTTAATAGACAATTGATAATATTATATCGAATGCTGCACCGCGTTACACACAGCGAGATGGTGAGAAAATGCGAGCATGCGAATGTGTGTGTAAGTGCGAACGATTAAGAAAACAAAAATCCGAAAAAAATAATAATTAACTTAGAGCGTGTATGAAGGGAGAGAGTGAGAGACGTCGGATCGGTTACAGTGCAGTGCAGTGCGCGACGACCTCCGAGCAATCTGTCCAACCCGTAACTCGATAGTATTCCTCCAACTTATACATATAGTTAAACGAACGTAGAGTTACAATTGAATAGTGTAAAATTAGTCGTCCCTGTGACCCTCTGTCCCCTTTGCCCCGTTACGAAAATTCGGTGGACTTGTCCCTGATGATGGGACACACAAACACACCGTTTACCAACAGAGCCATGTATTAATTCGACGTGCGTGCTCGGCACTCCTAGCGCTCCGGTAGCCGAGCTAGACACTGGACTCTACGTAGTTACGTGGCTGGATGATCTGGAGGAAAACTGACGTCTGAGAATTTTTTTTACTCAAGTAAGTCACATTTTCAACCGATACCCCTCTGGCAGTGACAAACGTAACTCTTTCTGGGGCAATTTTCAACCTAACTTTAATAAATTCTATCTCTCATATCAAACATACATTTTATTTGCATAAACTTCAATCCATCGAAATAAAAGACACGCACCCAGACGATGATCTCTAAAGCAAAACTTAGCCAATTGCGCATTAATTGTAAAGTTGTTGATTTAACGATGTAAATTGTACAAATCGTATCCCAAAAGATTTCTTTACCTCGCATTATGATTTAAATTCGAGAACGCTTTTATCAACTCCTTTAAGAATAGCTAAAACGACGTTTTAAAAGAAATTCAATCTTCGATTGCCACAGGAAGAGTTAATGCGTAAAATCGGAATCGAAACATGCCTTGTATTGGAGTCGAGCGCTTCTTGGCGGTGTGGATAAGAGGCGGGGAGAGGGGGGGATCGCGTCGTTCCTTGGCCATTTCGTTCGGCGCACGACACCGTGACGAAGAGAGTTTACGCTTCGACGCTTTGAACAGACAGCGGGACTAGCGAAAGATAAAAGAAGGCCAGGGAGGAGGATGGAAAAATAAAGGAGGTAGAGAGCAAAAATGCCAAGGGGCTTTCGAGGTTGCGTGGCTGAAGTCGGTGCACTGTCGTTGCACCGGAAACTCCTTATACCATTCATCATTTCATGCCAGGAAATTCTTGTACCATTTATAGCGATTGTCAGACTCTCCCCGCCTCGAGGTGTTCGATAATGAACCCTTTTCTTCATTTACTCGAAAATTGGTCGAAAGGTAAGGCATTGAACCGGAAGCGCAGCTCTCCGCATCTCGATCATCCAGCCACTCACAATTACACTTAGATTATTAACGATATAGCGAAAGGAAATAAAGGGTGGAACAGTTATTTGTATGGCAAGGGCGTAGAAAGGGAGTTTTTGACGAGTGTGAAAATTCCGCATGAGCCGAACCCTCTTTTCTACGCCCATGCCATTCACATAATTTTTCCTGACAAATTCACGAAAATCACGCTTTCTGTTCCCGAGAAGTGTGCGTAAAAAGGCACATTTCTGCACTAGTGCGGGGAACAATACCAAATTGCGTTTGTACGCATGCGCAGTATTTTTCTCGCACGCCATGCGAAAAAGTGCCTTTTTGGGCAGATTTCACAGGAACGGAAAGTGGGATTTTTACGTGCATGCGTTATGGAAAAAATTGAATCTAGCGTAAAGCGCGATGATTCGTGGGAAAAGAGTGTGGAGAGTCAGGCGCGTTATATAGTAATAGCTCTCTCACCGTGCAACCGGCCGTACTCGTTCGTCTACCAATGAATGCAATTTTAAAGGGAGAAAAAGAAGAATGGAAAGAGATAAAATTGAAATTTCAGTCTCGAATTAATAATTAATTGGTCAACTCCGTGTTCTGAAAGGTCGTGACGGGTCGTCGATAAATGGATAACGACGATTATGGGATAAATAACTTGTACTTAAGAAAAAGGAAATGAGTAAAAACGGGCCACGGCAACAGCTCGACCCCTTTCCGTAGGAAAAAAAATCGAGTAACGATTAGTCGATAGCCGATGCAACTCTCGTTGTTCTTCTTCTTCACTGATAGTATAGTGATCGATGAGAGATTCGATAGAACCGGTGAAAGAAAGACTCGGCATCGGACTCTCGTGGTGCAGGATATTTCGTTGGCTTTGCAATTTTGCTTCGGAATTATTTAAGAGCGTGACAGTAATAAAAGAAACAAAAAAAGGTGAATGAAAATTACCCGGTGATTAAATACTAATTTCGTTAGTCGCGAGTTTTGAAGAAAAAAAAATATCCTTGTTAGATACTCCGCCGAAGGGATGAGCCCAGTTAGATGAAAAATATGTTAGACTAAATGATAAAAACAACGGGGTGATGAAAAAAAAATTTTTAGGTACGAACGTCCGTTCGAGCGTGTATAAAACGAATTTTTTGTTTTGTTTTTTTAGTTCAAAATAGTAAACGTTTTTAAAAAGAACGAAAATTGATTCGAGTTTCTCGTCGTAACGAAAGCTCGAGAGAAAAAAAATCTCAAGTATATATATACTCGCGTTGCGTGTTTTTCTTGTGCGTGTATGTGTGGGCGCGTGTGAGTCGGTGAACTCGTAATGTTGACGATGAAGGAAAAAAAGCAACGACAAATACTACGAAACAATACGAGATCCGTGAAACTGGAAATCGTATTGACAAAATGCTGTATAGTTCCGCCACGATAAATATGGATTATATTGTGTAACACGCCGATAGATATTATTATTAATAAACGGTATACATGTGAAGTAAAAATGTTGAGCGGGGGGAGAATGCGTGGAGTGCGAGTGATGTAAATTAAATAAACGTTCGCGAGCCAGTCATCGCTAAGCTTTTGCAGCATTAAACGAGAAGACGAAAAATTAAATAAAAAATGGAAACCACAATTGTAATTAGTGATAACTATTATGTCGAGGACAATGTTTAACAAGATTCTAAGGTTATTAAGATTATTAATTATT
The DNA here is from genome assembly GCA_030522665.1 of Ichneumoninae sp. A BG-2022a. Lineage (NCBI taxonomy): Eukaryota > Metazoa > Arthropoda > Insecta > Hymenoptera > Ichneumonidae > Ichneumoninae sp. A BG-2022a. The sequence goes on from JAPYZC010000084.1 coordinate 52,573, forward strand.
ATTGTGAGCGTCACGTTAATATTATGTTATTGTTTTTATTGTGTGTTGTTTTTGTATGTACCTATCGAGACCTACAATATTATTATTATTATTATTATTATATTATTATTATTATCTATATTATGGACGAATGACGATGGTGATGAAGATTGATGAATTTAATGATGATAAAGAAACAATGAATCCACTCATAAAGGAGGCAAAAAAACAACCGTGTTATTAAATGTGTATATTGTCTTGATATCCGCCGAAAGCCATTTCTGATATAAGCGTACATAAACTCCCTTCTGCGGCGCTCAATTGGTAAAAAAAATCCGTCTCCTCTTTCCTTGTTTCCTCTGCACAATCGTGCACGTGGAAGATTCAAACCCTCTAGTTATGAACTTACATGGATATCGGGATGGAAACAAAAATTGCGGTAGTTAAAATGGATTTCTGGAATTTATGCAGATCGTACACACACTTTGGCAAGTATTATTAATTATTTTCTTCAGCTGCTCTATAGATCTCTTAGCGTAAAAAAATAAGTTTACTTCGTAGTATACTTGAACAATTAATCACGACGATTATAGTAGATAGTGTCGTCTTTTTGTAAATACCACTATGAAAGAAAAAAGAAATGAAAAATAGCTCGCGTGCACACACAAACACGATGAGAGATTATTCACTCCTGTATCAAAGTGCAATAATAAGAAGTACGTTAAATTAGTGCCAAAGTAAATTATAAGCGGAATGAATTTTTCGGGGTGGAGGGGCGAGTTGCTGTTCCGGCCTGAAAAATGCTTTTTCCAATGACACGCGCTATCGATTATTCGTTACATCTAGGTCTTATTGCGACTCGTCACGATCTCGGATACTTATCAACGTGCAAGGGAGCTCGGCCCTGTAGGTACTAGTATTTATTTCAACGAGATAATTCACTCGAGGGTCGGGTCTTTTGCACTCTTAACTATATCGTAAAACCGCCTATAATTTATATTTTTATCTAAACTTTTCAACTGTAGTGTCGAAAAGTCACGATTCGTAATACATGTGTAAATAATGATAATCAGTTAAGTAGAACGAAAGAGCGTCTATTTAATATCGGAGAAGCGCGATAACTTTCCGCGTTAAATCGCGGTTTATTGGATAGTCTGTCATATGCTTAGTGTCGAAGACGATTTGACTTAGGGAAAAAACTTTTTAGTCTTTTAGGCCCCGAGGCACATTGCCACAACCGCGACGAGTCTATAATTATTAATCACACTACACACACCCGACTTGAACGAGAGAATTTCCTTTTTTGATACCGTAGGGAGAAGAGCTCTAGATAGTTAAGGAATATCGAGAATGAAAAATCCTTTTAACCGTTAATAAAAAAAAAATACAATCCAGCCTATGATTAGCTGTCCGAACATAATGTATGTATAAATGTACGTGTATCTCTGTAAATAAAGGCATATTATCTTATCTACGTTAAAACATAAAATTCCATAAAGGTGATAATCGTCGAGAAGATTTGAGGCGAGAGTACGAAGAACGAGGGAGGAATGTCCCCTTTCCAACATTAGTGTGTGCGAAACTCCGAGACGGATCAACAAGTTGCCACTCGTAACTTCACTCGTACATCTGGAAGTAGGTAAGAATCGTCGCAGTATGTATTGGCTCGTTAAAATATACTGTGGGCTTTATCGATGTAGGTAAGCGCATTCACGAACGGTTTTGAAAAAAATGTATATAACATAAAAATTTATTTGCACATTTGCTACCCAATCATGTTGTTTCATGAAACTGAACATTCATTAAAGTTGAAATTTATCTTATTGCAATTTTTTCGTAGTATGAGCTCTATCTACGGGAATCTATGTAAAATATACGAGTTATTAACAATCCCGGATGAATGGCCAACGAAGAAGAGGAAGGACATGGAGGAATGAAGGTAATATTCTCCTTTTCGCTGTGTCAATAGAGCGGTGAGCTCTCTCGGAAGTCCCGGAGGCCGCCCGGGTGGAAATGATAATTGTGGAGCTCGCAGTGTTCACCGGAGAGGAACGAAAGATGCACCGGAGCTTAGACCGGGCGAGAATCAACCGCTCGTCTTATCTGCCACTTCCTTCTCCTTACTAGATTAAAAAATATTGCTAAATGTCAAATTGTAATCTCCTGACGTAAAAAAAATTATACCACAAATTACAGAGCCCTGCATTTGATGGCACGAATGTGTGCTTCCTCATAGAGGAGGCTTTGTTTTCATGAAATTTGTTTTCAACATTTCATGTAAAGATGTTAAGAATTTTCCAAAATGTCGACAAATCACATTTATGAAAGATGTCTGGATGGATATGTGTGTGTCAGGTCTGTACATTTCAACTGTCTATGACTGAAGAATCGCTTCATCAGTCGGTTGAAATTTGGCACGGAAGTACAGCAGGTAGGTGCCTCTGTTTGTTACAATTAATGCAATAATTTAAAGATTCGACTTTTATCGAATTTCGAATTTAAAAAAGTGCTTTCGCACATTTTGAGTTATCGGGTTGAAGGTTCCGCCAGAAGTGGACTAACGTCAAACGATACGAAATGATAAAATCTCAACTTTAAAAAAGTACAATCATTGATGCATATTTACGGCTGTTATTTTTATGTGGAGATTGTCTGGATTTTGTCTGGAGATTGTCAAGTGAACAGTCGTTCTTTCTTTTCTTGCGATATTGTCTTTGACGAATTGCAACGGCAAAAAACTTGGGAAACGGTACAACTGTAATTGTGGGAGTATCTAAGTCACCAGCTGGAACGTTGCACGTCTACAGGACCATGCATAACATAGGTCAATTATTTTCTCGCAGATCTGCTTGAACCAAATCTTGCAAATCTAAGTGAATAAACAAAACAATCGAGTTTTCGACTAAAAAAAATTATCAATCTAATATGCCAGTAGTGATTAGAACAGCGGGCGACAAGATATTATTGAACACTTCTTACATTACATAAATTAATGTTTGTGATACACGAATACTTGGATGACATTTCAACCCGCTGAAACAGCCTATACACCGAGAGCGCACAAGTACGACATGCCAAGATCTGGGTCAAGCTTCTAACTTTCCAACAACAGTGGGAACGAAAAAAAAAATTGTGCACGGTCGAACGCTCGAGGAACGGTCGACTGTGACGATGGTGAGAGAAAAACATTATATTGCAGGAAAGTCCGAATGGGTCAACCCTTCGGCTAAACGATGCATCCCTCGCGACCGTTGAGGATGTAGAAAAAAATTTGGAAAAGCGTCCCAGTAACTTTCTAATTCGGCCGAGCCGCTGCGTTGATCCACAGTCTCCTCCAAACTCGGTCCGTGGGCAGTAGCCAAATTTGGCTGGCATGTGCATAAACAAGTTTTCAAAAATTGCCAGTCGTATGCAGTAACTATAATAATTGAAATTTATTGTGTGAAACAATTAACCAGAACGGTACATTTCGTGGATAAAATTTGTTCCATCACAAAGTCTATCTGTGAAATGTTTAACACATTTTGTGAAGTGTTGAGTGATGAAACAGTGTTGGATAAAATCTTTTTAATCTGACTTACAGCTTCAGCGCTCTTCAGAAAATTGTGTAAATGGTAAATACAAACAAAAAAAATTGTTTTGCTTCCGCGCGATTTATCGCACAAAATATGCGGCTTTGAGTAAAATACGTGACATACCCGTGATCAGCGTGAATACAGAGACCTGAGACGGGAATAAATCAACAAATCCAGAAAAAATACTTTTAATACTTTCAATTATTGACCCGATAATGACCCGAAGCAACGCTAGACTTTTTTCACCTGGTTTCTGCATATATTCGTACAGTGTGCACTTGCATACTACTAGTCGCGACAGAATGACTAGCGTTTTCTCGAAACCACCTTCGTTTTTCCGTTAATAATAGATTGCGTCATTACAACTTGCGTCTTTGCGGCGACAAACAAAAACCACAATCGTACACAGTAGCGAACGCAAAAGCCCGGCGCGGCTGAAGGTTTCATTCGAAGAGCCAAGATAAAAATACATTTACTTTTTGCAACCATACGACGGAATCGAAAAAAATATATGAACATAGATATTTATTCAGCCTTCGGCATTGTTGTCTGCCTGTTGGCTTGGCAAGGACGTTCGGCGTAGCTAATTGTAGATATTACTACCACAATACATAGTAAATACACAATAAAAACAAGGTACATTTAAGAAACATTTTTCGCCGTCAAAGATTAACATTTTTTTTATTTCGGCAATCCAGAAATGTTTTAATTCAATCAGCACTTATACGTAAACAAAATTATGTGCTTCCGTGGACAAGACATTTTTGTTAAATGTTCAAACCTTTTCTACCGAGTACATGCTGGATACCCGAATCCTCGCGGTTCAGACTAAAAAAATAAGTGACTTTGTTAAAACATAATTTACAAGCATACAGTTCCACATAAAAATTAACCAAACCATTTTTTAAATAATTCAGCATTTCCATTGCCGTTAAAAGTAACAAAAAAAATGGACGACGAAACCATTTTTTCATATCGGTGAATATGCACCATTCGAGCGATCGCCGAAGCCCCGAGTTTTCTCGCTCCATCCGAGGAACCTCCGCCCACGTTCGAGCCGGCTTTCTTTTCATTCGTGAACTTTCCATACATACCCCTCTACACACAACACCCCCGCTAAAATTTTGACGGCACATTTGCCTTCGACTCATTCGCGCGGCGAAAAATCCATCCGAGCGGCACTGATACGAGTATAGAGCTCAGCGTCCCCGACATAAACAAATATACTTCCCCGATATATAAAGCTATCAGAATACGACAGAATGGAAGTGGTTGGGCGCAAACAAATCGGTAAAGTCGTCGAGGCCTATGTGCCTGTCGCCCACCCTTCCGTCCCTTCGTCTCGTTATTTAATCTCGTCCGGCAGATTGAATTTCGTCTCACAGTTCGTCGGGGTTGACGGACGGGCGGGGGTGGCCGGAGGCCGGCTCTCCCTAGCGATACCAGAAGAGTTTGTCGGACTCGTGGTAGGGGAGGTCGGGCGGAGGAGGCGCGGAGGGTGGGTTGTCCACGTACTGTATAAACTCTGTTCTGTACGACTGGCTGGCTGGTTCGTTGGCAAATAGCCGTACGAATGGTCCAGAAGAGCGGGCGAGAGGGAAAGAGAGGCCGGCGAGTGAAACGTACCGAAGCGCACACTTTCGGGGAGATTACGCGAGCTGCTGGGAGATTCGCTCTCGGGACAGTTGGGAACGGATCGTTTGCTTTTATTTAGGCTGGTTGCCCTGTTCCGTTGCCTCTAGTCTACCATTTATGCTACGTGTATATGTATGTACGAGAGTTCATGTATAAATAGAGCCGTCCATGTACGACATGTACGCCTGTTTGCGGAATGAAAGTATAGGTCACTTTTTCTATGTGCTCGGCTCGGGTGGATGTGTACGAGTTTCTTCTCTCCGTGTATTTCTCGTACATAGACGACCGCGCGGTACACGATACATGGACCGCGCGGTACACGATACATGGACCGCTGTGTATTCCGCACACACTTCTTCGGAGGTTTGGTGTATACGGTCCGCGCGGCAATTCCATTAGGAGGCGGACGAGTGAGATGGAGTCGCGCCGTGAAGAGAGGAACGGAGCGCGTGGGGGGTCGAAGAACTATCCGAGAGCTCGAATCGCATTCGTCGACGTGAGCTCGGGACCGAATTGAGACGTCGACGAGAAAGGGAGATGACGTGATGCTTCGGGGAAGCCGAGCGAGAGGGAAAGATCGGGGAGAATTGTCTACAGAGAACAGAGAGCTACCCCCTTCGGCGAATGGCGGAGTCTGCGCGCGAGAGGGCAGACGCCGTTTCTCGTACGCAAGCTTTGCGTGCATCTGTTTTATTTTTTTTTTGTATTTACTTAACGCTTGATGGGTAATCCGGGGATTCAATATTTTTGAGAATAGAGTCTCGGCGTTTGGAACTTGAAAATATTGGGTAAACATTTTGCAGATTTTGGACGTGCGGATTTTTCGTTAACAATTTGTTGGCTGAGGCAATCTAATTTTTCTCAAAGATTATGTTAAACTACAAAACTGACGGTTCCCAAAAATTTAATTTTAATATACTCGAAGTCGTAGTCGTTTCTTCACCTATTCAAGAAACTTCAATGGTGGGTCCCCAAAGTCTCCCAGATAAAAACTAAAGTTTAGCAAAAACGGATAATTTTTTCCACTTTTATATTTTTGGTTTCGATGATCGTTCGAGCTATTCCAGAATCTTCAATCGTGGTTTTCCAAAATCTCACAGATAAAAACTGAAGCACAGCAAAAACGTATCATCTTTTCCACTTTTATTTTTTTAGCTTCGATAATCGTTCGAGCTATTCTGGAATCTTCAATGGTGGTTTTCCAAAGACTCCCGGATAAAAACTAAAATTAATTATTTTTCCACTTTATTTTTTTTTTGGTTTCGATGATCGTTCGAGCTACCGTATTTAACAAACGACGTTTATGCTCTCGATGATGAACCGCCGCGTCAGCTGGATGGACGCCATCGTCGAATACCATGGATATCCCGAGCGGTACGCAACCGGCTGTCCCCGTTTAACCATCACCTCTGATCCCCGCTTTTTATAAATGAAGCGGCAAGACATTTTTCTTACGAATTCCCGGGGTCTCGGTTCCAAAAATAATACACAGAACCCCCTGTCACGCCCATCTTTGAACGCTCCACGAGCACGAATTAAAGAATTTTTACATTACGACAACGACAAGAGCATAAACACGTCCAGATAAATAAATGTAAGGAGTCGAAAAATGTAATCCCGACAAGTAATAAGATGGAACGACGATGATGGAGTCCGGAGGCGGGGAATGAAAGAAACTCGACCGCGGTACAAGCCGAGGAGAGAGACGTCGCATCCACCATCTCGGAATCGCCGAAAAAATGCTCTCCCTCTCTTTCTCTCATACATTTTTTCACTCTTATTCGTGTTTCTTCGCATTCGCGATCAAACGAGTTCGCACGAGTAGGATCTCTATTCTTAGAAATCGTCTTTCCTCTCGCAACAAAATACCCGTATTTACAATGTGGATAGTCGCAGCGTTTAAAATTTAAACCCTAATATACTGGCCGGGTATTACGGGCGTTCGCCATCCACACGCGGGTTCTCCATTCGTCGGGCGCTCCTCTCTGGCTCGGAATATCGAGAAATTCAACGCTCCAGCGCTCGACCTTCAAGCGCACACATTGTGCACAATGTATTCGAGTATTTAATACGTTTCGGCGCATAAATTGACGAGTATACGGGGCATTATGAGGGAAGTAGGAGGAGCGAGAGGGGCGGCCGAGGATCTCTCGGAGGTACAGTGAACAGGAGGAACGAAAAGAAGAGAAAAAAAAAAAAAAATTTTAACTCGATGGGAAAGAAGTTAGAGGGAGACGTGGAAGGACCGCCCGGGACTTTCCAGGCTCGCCTCGAATCGTCCTTGTCGGTTCTCCGACCGGCCATTCCACGGCCAGCTCGGACATTTCATTCGACCTCGCAACAAGTCATCATATGTATATACAATATCGTAAACGATAGAGAAAGATATTCATCGGCGCGTCGGTCCGTCGAAACGAAGGAGGAAAGAACTTCGCTACACCCTCGCATGTTGGTCAATCGTTCCGGGAAGCCTACCTCCAATTTATTCGTCACTTCGGTCGAGGCTCTTCCTCTCCCTCCCTTAATGCGCGCAGCTAATTTCTTGGTGCGATTAGTCTGCGAGATCCTAATAGAGTTTTTTCGGGAAGAGAAAGGCATTCTTTCACCGCCTCGGCCACGGTTCGACGACGAACAGGCAGCGATGGTGGCGAGTCTCTGACTCTGCCAAGAACTCGGTTGATCGTCGAAATGGCGCGGTCGATACGGACCGGCCGATCTCGGAGTTTTCGTTCGGAGAAGAAAAATCGTCGCGATTTTTCGCACGGACTTTCGCTGCGAAATCGGCCGTGAAACATTAAACGTGGGCAATAACAATCGGTACGTAACGCCGATCGGTGTCTCTTTATTGCTTATTTTCTTATTGATTATTGAAAAAAACTATCCTGAATCTCCTCGTGACGATCTTGGTGTTTTTAGCGATTAAACGCACGGGTTAATGAAGTATCTTGTTACTGACGGTTAGGCTGTTACTGTAATTGCATGGAAAGGGTTGAGTGATGATTTGCCTGAGGCTGGTACTTAGCTTTTTTCACTCGTTACCAACGGGACTGATTCGCTTAATAAATCGGCGCTTAGATGGATGAATAATCGTGAAGCTATGAGAAAGCTGGGACACTGATGTGGCAGTGAAAGAAGTGCCGGCGGGCTCGAGATCGCTCATCGGGCTGGAGAGTCGTGCGGTAAAAATCGCTGGACCGTAAGATTCTGCAGGAGTGGTTTTAACTTAAAAACGCGGGCTTATCAAAGCAACGCGCCTCACGATGCGCAAATCGTTGTAAAATGTGCAAATGTTTTTTCTCCTGTACAGAAAAATTAATGCCTTCGAAGATATAAATTTCATCTTTGGCGAGTCTCTGGCAGTGCACTGCTTTAGGATGAAAAAAAAAATTCCCTCGCACAATTTTATTTTCCAATTGAACTTCCCTGCGCGAAGTTTGTGCGGTGCAAAACGCAGCCGTTTATAACTAGATTTAATTTAGTCTCATGCAGATATCTTCAGGGTAATAAAAATTAATGTAAAGTCTATTAACCGGGTGGAAAAATTTGCAAGTCGAAGATTCACGGATGGGCATAAGTTAATGCAATCGAGAACGGAAATTCGATTCTTGGAGCGTGTGAATACTGTGAGAATAAAGGACAGCGTTTCCTCGTCGGCATTGAGCGTCCTTGGGAACAACGTCGTCATCTGCGCTTCCCCGCAGCATCAATGCCGGATCGCAGCCGAATACCTTGCAGTACCTTCCTTCCTTCGCGAAAAAAGTTCTCCTTTACTTTGACGATCGGAGGGCGCCACTGAACAGCGTCGGTTTTCTTCGTAGACATTGCTGTATGTACCTACACGTGAGCTTGGTCCATGCTGCACTCGTGTACCACAGGGTATAGCAGCCCCTCTCGACGTACTCTTTCTCCTCTCACGCCACTCCGTTCTTCCTTCGATCGAGGGGAACTCGGCGGTGCGCACGGAGCGCATCGAGGAGGGAAGGGGTTCGGAGAAAAAGAGAAAGGACCGAAGGAAGAAGGGTCGGTGAAGGTACAACAGAGGGATGGCACATCCGCCGAGTAGCGTCGACTCCGAAGGATTTTCGCGCGGGGTGCAACCCTGAAATCCCTCCCTCCGTCGAAACTCACCTTCTCGCGCATTCGATACGCTCAAAGTTCCCCTCATTTCTTCTGCACTCCTAAAAAAAATTGCGACTCGCCAGTGGATACCATCAGTGCCGATATTAATCGATCTTAAGGTATTAATTATGTACGTCGACCTCAAAGAATGCCAACCCGATGGTTATCAATGACCTTGTCCTCGACTTCGAGCCCTAAATTTTTTTCGGTGCTCAACGTAATAAAATTAATACTGAATCCCCAAATATGCATTACTGCGTGCAAACGGAAAAAAGCCGATACACTGAAAAAATATTTGCTTGCGGTCTGCCAAAGAAAAAACTGTTTTACTTCAATTCTACTTTCAATTTTTACAATTCCATACGATATCAAAACAACGACGGCAAGATAGTCAATCCCGTATGGAATTGTAATAATTGAAAGTAAAATTGAAACAATTATTTTCTTCGGCAATTCGCAAGCGAATTTTACTTGACTCATTGATATTTTTTTTCCGGTCTAGAATTGGCCAATCTATCGACCACACGTTATTCCATCGAACAAGCCGACATTCGCCCGCTACAATTAATACACGAAGCTTTCGTCCAAATCCACATCGTCCAAAGGGTTACGATACAAGAGTCCGAAGGGAACCGAGCGCCGAATAAGGGGTACGGAATAAGTAGGCGGTGATAACGAAAGGCCGAAGTGGCGAGAGGGGCGCAGGATATGGATGCTGGTGCAGCGAGCGGCAGCAGGAGCAGTAGCATCAGCCAGCAACAGCATCAGTAGTAACGTCGCAGCCGAGAGAGGGGAAGTGGCGAGCGGAAGTCAGGGCGCGGCATGAGGACCACGGGAGCGAGAGAGGATTGGAACAGAGAACATAGAGCGCGAGAGCGGCGGCACACGATCACGTTGGCGGTGGTCGCGCTGTGCCGCGACGGCGACGTCGGCGGCGGTGAGGAGAGGGTGTTCTCGCAAAGTGTCCCTAAAACTTTTACAATCGCTCCGCTCGGCTCGCTCGGGGCTCTCTCGCCCGCTCTCTCGGGCGGGCTCCGGCTAGGGCCTATGCTTGATGGCGTATCTTCCAATGTGAGTTGCCCATAATACTAAGATGTACGGCTGCGCCGGTAGGGGTCCGTTGCCGACGCCACCGCTCCCGCGGCCGCCGACGCCGCTGCCGCCGCGGCACCTCGTTCCTCGTTCCGTTCGTTCGTTTGCACGCTCGCCATCGCCTTCGCTTATTCCTCTCGTTCTCTCGGTGTCGTCTCGTATCGCGGTTATCTGCGATAGCCCAATCGTCAGACTCTCGCCGACTTATTCCCGTTGAATGAGGCCAACGAGAGAAACCCGGTGTGTCAACGGAAGGAACGTGGCGAGCCAGAAGAGTCCGGTCGCGCATCGATATCTCGGTATAAATCGCGGAATCGCTGTAGAACCAATTTTCGGCTATTCTTCGGGGCGAGTTTGGGATTCGTATGTTTTTGGGTTATTTTTCAAATCATCGTATGTTACGAATATCGCGAGAATACAATTGTACACCGAAGTAACAGCGGCGCGTGACCCGGCAACGAACAAACCCCGGAGTGACGTGAGCGCGCGCGTGGCTCGATCGTCGTTGCCGGCGGTTCTCGCAGCTCTCTCTCCTTTCGCACCCGCGGTCTCTCTAGTCTGCCCGGCTGTACCGTCATGGCCGCTGGGAGAGAGAATTGTCACTCGTCGCGCTCGCCCGCTTTTATCCCACGACTCGACGGGCTAAGTTTTCGCGGAAATGTTATATTTTGAGGAGCTTCGCGACATCGATTCTTTCGTGCGAATTTACGGATCGCCGATACGCGAGAAGCCGCGACCGTTCGGAGACCGTCGCGTAATATAACCTGTTCGCTGTGTCTGTCAAGCCGGACGAGTGGCTCGAGGCAAACAAGAGAGTGCATGTGCGTGCGTGTTGCACGAACCGGCGTGCACGTGCTTCGAGCCACGGGCCTGTCGAGAAACTCGTCGGTAGGGTGTATGGCTCTCGATTATTCGTCATTCGTGATTTTAGTCTCCGTGTGGCAATCTCATTAATAATCGGGCACTCTCGCGCCTCGAGTCGCGGCGGCTCATGGTAGGGTTATAAATGTTTTCTCATCGCACGCTGGCAATGGCGAAAGAGCCCGGGAATTCTCGAGTGTGTCACGCTGTCGCTTCCATCTTATCGCTGGCAACAGTCCGACGTTTGTCGCGGGCCGCGCGTGCTGGCCGATCCTTCGAGAGCCTCGTGTACTTAATTCGGTCTTTGTTCTTTTTTTGTTTTCCGTTAGTGTTGTGCTGCGACTGTGGTTCGAGAAAAGTGTGACGACGAGGACGAGCAGACCGGAACGGTGAGAATCGACGACGGCTTCGACGGAGGGAACGACAACGGGGATCTCGGTAAGTGACTCAAGACATATTTAAAGCTGCGCAATTCGCACATTTTATTCGATTGTTTTCGTGGAGAAAAATTGCTCGAAGCACGATCTTGCACATGGTAGAAATATAATTTTTGCGATCTCGAAGCGGAGAGAAAAAATAGTTGATTCGGCTAGTGTGGATTTTTTTTTGTTCGTCACATAAATTGGTAAATAATGAGGCATGCGGCCTCGGAATTAAATTACAAAGTCTTGGAACTTACGACACAATAGTGCTGGGTCAATTATCGATGTTGATAAATTAGAGAACATTTAGTGCACACCAGAGCTCGTGGATATTTTTTGTTTGAGAGGAAACTTTGCGTGTTCCTCGCGGCACGGTTCCCGATCGAATAGCTTTGCATCGTTGATTGGAATATCGAGGCTGCATGCCTACCGGATGTGTCGCTGGATAAGTAGCTCTGTCCTAACCGCTTTGATATCTCGAGGCTAGGTCGAGTAACCACTGATCATCTCTCCGTTGCGCTAGGTTAGGCCTCCGTTTTTGTCTCTCCCTCTTCGTCCTCGTCACGACGGAGATACAAATAATAAAACGGCATTCGCGAGTATCAATGATCGCGATAGACTCGTCTTCCGTAATAAAAATATTTTTTTTTATAAATAAAATAACTTTCCGGGGGGGAAAAAAAATTAGAAAAATTTGGTAATAGAAAGGATTAAAGAATGTCGGAGAGTAAACGCGGAGTAGTTCTCGCTAATTGGACCCGCAGGGTATTTTTGCGTCGTTCTATCCGCGGGAGTACGAGGGATGAACGCCGGAACGCCGGATAATTAATTGGCGTTATTTTAGCGAGAAAGAGGTGGAAATATACAGGGGATTGAAGAGTGAAAGAGTAATAACGTCGAATTCCACGACGACGTGAGACCCGAGCGCCGGGCGAGGCTGCGAGAAGTCCATGACGCTCGTAGGCTCTCTCGTTCTCTCTCGCGGGGTGTCTCGCTGGAGGGGATTTCTCGTTATCGATTGGCTCGAAGCTCGTAAAAAGTCCTGGGACGCCCATCGTCGAGACGGCGAGTCCGACACCGACGCTTCGACACATCGCCACGTGCGTGTGTGTTCGTGTATTCACGCTTCGCGCCAGCGCCATGCGCTTTTCTTCCCGTCAAAGCACTCGGCCTCAGCGCGGAGAATGTACTCGATGTAATGTAATATACTCTCACGGTTATCGATGATCGTCGATTAAAAGGCTCTTAAGATTTTTTTATTTATTTTTCTTTTATTTTTCTTTTTTTTTACGGCTTTGTACAAACGAATATTTCTTGCGAGTTGGATTTTGCTCTCAAGAGTTTATTTCTAGCGGCATTCGCGTTGGAACGAACGCGCGTTCTCGTGTCGAATGATTTGCGGAAGTTTAATCGAGTGCATTTGTTTTTTTTTATTTCAATATTTATCGCTCGAAAATAATCGCCTCATATCACTCGCGTATTACTCGTTCCCGTTATCGGCGCTTTTAACAGCGGTACGTTGAGCTAAACACACAACATAAAAGGTGTGCTTAGGCGTAGAAGCGTGCGCGTAGCTAAATGAACTCGCGATTCAGCGCGGATTGAGCGATAAGACCGCGCACGCGTATGCACATCAATTCGTCTACACTCGATAATTGGCCTGCAATTTGTGTTTCACTTCGGTCGTTAGAATCTTAATTTAATCCGGAAATTACATTTTTTTTTAATTGCGTTAAAAAAAAACGGTGGCAAACCGCGTGGGTGGTCCAGAGCAACGATAAGCAACGAAACACGAGAAGCGGGAATCTGATCTATATTTAGATAAACCTCGAAGAGCGACACGCTTCCCGCATACTAATGCGCCGCATGCGGGTTTCTCGTGTAAACATAGCGTTCGCGTATTTTGCACGAATCGGGCGAGACCCCGAATCTAGGCTAACTTCGGGTTTATACGCGTTTCCCAGGCAAAAGGAAGTAGCGTTTAGAAATCCGGTACGATTATCCGGTGCGGTTGTGCAGAACAGCAGGGTCGCGTTTTTCATCGCGTGTTTAACCGGCCTTATCCACTTTCTCTTTGGAGACGGTCGAAAGGGTCCGAAGATTTTTTTTTTCATCCCCTGCGCACCGGCGCTCGTGGAACGGTAGTGGCTACACGTTTGCACGATCGACTTTCACCGCGTCGAGGCTGATATTCGTTTCTCAAAAGGGATACATTTTTTTTTTCTCTCGCTTTCCCAACAACAAACCGTGGACGGGGCTGAAAGGGTCTCGTGCTGGGCCTTGGCCTAATTTCTAAATTCCATGTAATTTCTACGGTGCCAGCAGCAACAGCGCGCTTCGCGAGCTCGGGAATTGTTCAATGCCGATGATGGACAAAATATATTTAAAAAAATGTTATTGCTAGAAAAATTTAATAAAGAGCTGCAAGTTAAACAAGAGGCTATCGGACGGAGTTTCAGATTTTTTTTTGGGTCTTTACACGTGTTTCTGTCGAAGGACTCTTTGCTTCCCAATACGTGTAAACCGAAAGTAAGAATCTTCGATATTTCGAGATTTTTCATAAAATGGATATTTTTTTTAGATCTTCAGCGAGCCGCAAACTTTCTCTTCGCTCGAGGGATGCTAACGTGGTCCCACCGACCTTAGGCTATATACAAGCGTTATTTCTAAATTCCATATAATTTCAACGGTGCTAGCAGCAACGCGCTTCGCGAGCCCAAGAATTGTTCGATGCTGATCATGCAGAAAAATATATTCCAAAAAATGTTATATTGAGCTGGAGGTGAAACAAACGGGTATCAGACGGAGTTTAAATACATTTTTTTTGGTCTTTTCGCGTGTTTCTCTCGAAGGACTTTTCGCTTCCCAATACCTTATAAAGCGAAAGCAAGAACCTTCGATATTTCCCGATTTTTTCTTAACAAGGATATTTTTTTTAGATAGGACCAGCCCTCTGCTTGTGTCCAATGAGGCAAATATTTTCCCAGCGAGCCTCAAACTTTCTCTTCGCTCGAGGGATGCTGACGTGGTCCCATCGACCTTAGGGTATATAGCCGTTTTTTTCATCCCTGAGAGCTGCTCAAGAGCTGCCGTCCGACAACACCTTGTTGCCGCCCGCTCGAGAAAGTAGGTCAACTTTTGAATTTTTCTTCGGATATGGAATGTTTTCTCCCCCCTCTAATGCTCCTATTCTCAAGGACCGGGCTCTCGCTCGAAACCGAAGGAGTTTCGGTCGCTTAGCGAGATCGAATCATCCTTACGAAGCCCGCTTCTCTAAACGAGTTCTCCGCTACCAGAAGTTACAGTCTCGTCCTCTTAAGGATTTACGAGCCTCCCAGTCGCAAAGTCGTGCCCACTCGCGGATCCTCGGTTGCTCGGATGTACCGAGTCAGTTGCTCGCTACAACGGCACGCTCGTTCTTAGAAACGTTCGCAGGCTCCTCACGGAGAGAGTACACCGTACGCGCAACGTCAGAATCATTGTCAACCGCCGGTTGAGTCACTAAATACTCGCGTGCCTCAGCTTGTCCAACCTCCCGCGGATCGTTTAACGCTTCGTGAAATATTAATCCATAAATTAGCGGCAATGATCTCTCGCCGTCGCGGCATCTTCTCGTGCGTACCAGAAGATGCTACACGTGCCCATCCGTATCTTACTGTTTCGCATAATCTCTCGTATGTGGATACGCATACGAGCGTAAACGAGCGAGCGTGCCGCACGCTATAATGATTTATCGCGTTTTCGCGCTCATCGTCGTCCCGGCGTTAATCTCATCGCAAATATATTCTGCAGAGCGCGTGCGATGCGCTCTGCAGACTGTGCATTCCTCGTTCCCATCGCACACATATGTAATAGAAAGAAAAAGCAACACGAGACGAGCGCCTGACATATCGTACGTTGATCCTCTTAACGAAAGGCGAAAATTCTTGGCGAAACTTTTATCACGTATATACAACTGAAAATGAAAATCGTGGTGTACTGAGCGATAAAAAAATCGATCTACGTAAAATCATTGCGGAATCGGGATAAAACAACTTTCTAATGGAGGAAACTAGTCACAGGAATATCCATACGGTTAATGCAGGAAAACATTGAAATAAGTTTATGAAAAAATATCAAATATTAACGGCACTTGCTTTATCGTTCAGATAATGATTGTAAAATGTCCACTATCACGTAACGACTTCGTACAATATTTGAGAGGGTTTCGTAATAGTTACATATGAATTTATACCATAGGAATAGGAATATTTGAAATATCCATGGGACTGCGGCAGTTCGCAGAAACCGGCTGGTTGCTTTATGAAAAAAAATATCGACATCATTCGTTTTACCGTACGGATAATTATTGTAAAAATGTCTCATATCACATAATCGCGTTTGCATAATGATTGAGCGGATTGCATAAAAATTACATATGAATTTATATTATAGGAATACGAATATATGAAATATCCATGGGACTGCAGCAGTTCACAGAAACCCGCTGATTGCTTCAAGAAAAAAAAATCCAATATTTACAGCGTTCGTTTTACCGTTCAGATAATTTTTGTAACATGTCTAATATCATGTATTGACTTCCTACAATTTTTGAGCGGGTTCCATAAAAGTTACATGCGAATTTATATGATAGGAATGTAAATGTATGAAATAACCATGGGACTGCAATAGTTTACAGAAACCGGCAGATTACTTCAAGGAAAATATCAAATATTGTCAGCATTCGTTTTACCGTTCGGATAATTATTGTAAAATGTCAAATATCACGTAATGACTTCCTACAGTGTTTAAGCGAATTCCATAAATGTTCCATATGAATTTATATGATAGGAATAGGAATATATGAAACATACACGGGACTGCAGCAGCTCGCAGAAACCGACTGGTTGCCTCGAAAGATTTCAACGCTTCCCGACGCTATGAAGTAATAAATGCAAGCTGCACTCCGGCGATGTCGTGCAACGAGAAATAAACATCCACATAGTCCTTTCGCCGGTAGTTCGACATTGTGTTGCACACTGTCGGTACCCGATGTCCACATAGGGGCCGCATAATATATGCGCGACACTTCTATGCGTGTAACCGTCGTCGACGCTCACTTCGCAGTCAACTTTTGCGCGGTGTATTAAGCCGCGCAACATCGTATACGGTGTATATTACAGGAGAAAGGAGCGTTCCATCGGCAACAACATCCTCGCGGTCCCGTAGATTTATGTCTCTATCGCGTTCATAAATTATGCAAATTAATCCGGTGCTCTCGGCCGAACGGTCACTGGACGAAGAACTTCGCTTCTTCTCTCCCTGTTTGCCATCTTAATTTTCCTCCGTGTTCCTTATTTGCATCCTGAAAACAAATTTATATCATCGTATCCTCATGAGTCTTAAAAAGGTCCGTACATTTAACAAATGTTTCTTGCCCAATAAACGTCCACAATCTTTTTCTCGCCCATTTTACAATTCTTCCCCTAAAAATGTTACAATTTTTATTCTTTCGTAAAAAAACCATTCATTGACAAAGAAAAAATTAAGATTTGCAGCAAACAGATTGCGAACAATTCTGGACGAGAAATGTTTGTTAAATATACAAATAGATTTTCGTCAACTCTGCAGGTCGGAATATTTTCAATGTCAGTGCAGTTGACACGCAAGGGAGGAACGGTTCTCGAACACCCTCCGATGTGTTTAACCCGCGTTCCCACTCGGTATCACTGTGCGGAGCTTCGCGTTCGTTCGGCAACGCCAATGGGCGAGCGGAGGGTTGTAACAGTTGACTCCACGGGGTTTTATGGCGTATCCATCGACAGGAGCGAGAAAGACGGGAACAAGAAGCTCTCGCACACGAATGCACACATAGACGAGTCATCGTTGCAAAGGCTGTACCTCCGTTACGTATGTGCAGGGGGAAAAGCAGCAGCGAAGACGGGAACGAAGACGCGAGAGGTGTATTGTGTCGAGTGTTACGTTGGGGTCAGAAACCACAGACGCACGCGCAGTGACGTTCGCGAGGTTTGACGGAGCACATGGTCCTTTATCGTCCTCACCGTCCTCGTCATCGGGCACGACCCCAGCGCGTTCATCTCCGTTCGGTGATATCCAGCGTTCCGTCGAAACTCCGTTCGACTTCCTGTCTCCTATTTTTCGTTTCCATGGAAAATTCCCGTTCGCGAAGACCTCATTTTGTGCTCAGACAGCGACTGATAAAAACAAAACGAAGAAAATGAATACCAGTTTGCGATATTTGATTTTTTACTGCGACATCTTATCTATCCATCGACGCGCATATGTAGACATCGACGAAGAGAGGGATATGAACGGCGGCTTGTAACGTTACTACCCTCCCGGACGCTGGGCGCGAAGCCACCCCCTTCCGCCAGCAGCCGAGCTGCCGGTGGTACGTCGAGGGGGTTGATGTCGGCTGCTGCAGTCCTGACCTACGGCTCGGCCGGTACCGTATGCTCGTCTCCCTTGCTCGCAATTTCGGCCTATCTCTTCCTCCGACTCGCTGCTCCCAGTGCTCATTACACCAGTGACGCCACAGACATCTCTGGAATACGCCATTGCGTCGAATCGACTTTCGGCACATCGATTCATGTTCTACGGGAATAAAAATTCGATTCCCAGTGACGTGGAGTTCTCCATTTTTTTTTCGAGTGACTGTTACATCATCGGAGGCAACCGGAGTTTGGTGGATCCGATACATTTGCTGGAGGATGCAGATCAGGGTCAGTACAACCGGAGATTAGTGGGAAATTCGATCAACGACTTAGCGAAGAAAGCTCAGAGAAGCACGAAGAACCAACGCGATGAAAAGAAAGGATTTTTGATGACATTGTGTGGAGAGACGGACAAGCATTGTTTTTTTTTCTGTTGCCTCAGCGCGGGCAAGAAACGCGATTGCTCGGGAGTTTCGTGAGAGATTATATCGTACACACGCGACAAGGTGACGACCGGGTTGCGGAAGGGGTTGCGTGCTTGGTCCACTAGAGTGCAGCGATCGTGGTAGCGGACTTTATCGATCCTCCTCTTTTTTTCTTCCACCTCGTACCTCTGCTTCTTCTTCGGGCTCGGTGAGTTTTTGTTTATCTTTCAATTGACCGACACGTAGGTTTAACTATGTAGACTCGTGTCGACTCTTGTTACGTTTGCTCATGAGATGATGGCACAGATGGCAGAAATTCGTCGACGACTGGGTGGATATTGTCAGGGTCAAGGTCCTTCCATCCTTGACTCATTTTCTCATATTTTCTCCAAATCAAACTTAGGACTCCATGTAAAAAAAAAAAACTACCGATGAAATCATAGCGCTCAATAAACCGTATTTTTAAATCGATAAAGTGTAAAATCAGAAACAAAAAAATGGTTAAGGTTTGAAGAAAAAAAAAATGCTTGTAAAACGAACATTCTTCACTGCGTAGTCGTGGCCCGTTTTCGTCCCGTCAAATTCTATCCATCCTCCAGAGCCGCACATTCACGTGGGGATTTTGAATCTACGCCTCGAGCTACACTCATTTGCTTCGCAAGATTGTAGGCACCAGTTCTCTCCCAGCCTTAATCTCTCGGACTCTTCACTGAAGGATTGTTAATAGAAATCTAGACATATCCAATGAAGAGATTCACACATCATTGAGCTGGTTGAAGCTGCCAAGTGGCGCGTTAACGACAGCCTCTGCCATGTTACGATCTTATTTTATGTGGTACAATGTAGCGATGTATGAATGGGCTTCTATTTCAATTCGCGCGGTCGCACGGTCAAGATCGTCGACCTCGGAACCGCCTCGTTGTCTCTTCGACCTCAACTTCCTCCAACATTGGATTGCATTGTAAACAATCGTGGTGCTCGATCGGATTGCACATCAAGCGACAATGCAGATGAGACGCGATGCACTGACCGATATGGGCGCAACGCTCCGCCAGCGGCAAGTGAATGACGTGACGTCATGCGAGGAATCGTGCGCTGACGCCGTTAGTCGCAGTGACCACACTCGCGTACGCTAATCATCCCGTGGTCCTTACGCTGCCTCGCTGGCTTTTTGCGCGTTATCGGACATCGTCGTGCCGAGCGGGGGGTTCACCTACGCGGACCTCGTGTTCGCTTACGAACTGGACGCGATAACGAACCGGCAGAAATAATTAACACTGGACGGTATTACGTCGCGGAGCACGCGAACACTACAGACATTACTCTCAAGGGAGTAATGTGTAAGGCGAAGAAAAAAAAAAGACCTAAACAAAACGGTTGAGGCAAAAAGGAGAACTCACCCGGAGTGGATAGGACTCGCGAATGTGGAGGGCATCGTGCGTATCATAGTTATTAGACCCGCGTGCCCATGAGGGACCTGAGCGTGATCTCAACCGATGCGGAGCTCGGAGTCACTTCTGGCGAAATTGCAGAGTTTTACGCACGGTCCAACGGATGTAGTAATCGCTGCGGAAGCTAAAATACTCGGGGTGAACACTGGAACATCCGATAACAGTCACGGACGACCGGGTTTTCCGTTGAAAACGTGTCATCAGCAGCTATTTGGAGTAAAGTGTATGATCCTTTGGTCTATGCATAGTCGTTGTTGTCGCGCAACCATTGTTTTCTTATCATCTCTCGACATCGCAAGATCGATCTAAGTGAAGAGGGGGAAGGGGGGCGCAATCCATGAAGAGCATCTTTCCTGGTACAAAATTATTTATCGGACTTACTTTAGATGTAATGTCGTTCTCGCGCAGACATTTTTTTCTTATCGTATCTCGACATCGAAAGGATGATCTAGGGGTTGGTGGGGAAGCCTCGGAAGCATTGTTTTCCAGGGTTGAAAGTCGTTTATTTGCATTATATGTATTGAAAACAAATGCGCGGCCCAGATGAGGCAGAAGAGAAGGATCGACGAGGACCGACGGAAGAGTCCGGTGATCCCGAAGAGTTCGAAGGGCGTCGACCAGGGGGCACGCCAGACAAGACGCTCGCGGCAGGAGCGTACCTAGGGCCCCGGGTAGCGAGATTTTACGATACACCGAGGTCCATCGGAGCCCGCGGCTCGGCGGTATAGGCGAAATAGTCGGTTCCCGCAGTGTTTCGCTCGCGACGGGGCTCCTAGGCGGGTGTAACTGCCGGGGTTGGCAATAAAACTTTTTAACGCTCCCGTGTCCAATGAACGTTACGTTCGCCAGGTTTTATACTGGGCGGTGCCTCGCGGCCATTACGCCGTAACTGAACGAGCGAGCGCGCCGATTGGACGTTGCCGCATCATGGCCGCCGTCTGCCTGGGGAATTCCCTTGCTCCATCCCCCTTCCACCAAACTTTGGTACATACCGGAGTCCCCCACCATTCTGAGCGGGGGGTTACCCCTACGAGCATACAGTAAACTCTGTTGGGCAGGTTCTCGTGGAAGATGCTGTTGCTGATTTCCCTCCCTGCACCGAGAAGACACGAGACGTCCTACAAATCTTTGATTCTTTTAAAATTGGAAAAAAAAAAAATAATATTCTCAACAACCGCCGAAGGTATATTAAAATATAATGAAGATATTCTGCCCAAGGGCAAGTCGTATAATCGCTGATAATAAGATAATCGAGATACCTGTAAAGTCAAGCGGGCTGACATTCGAAATACCTAATTAGCCGTATGCAAATCCGTGCAAAAATGTGAAATTGCAATTTTGTCTTTGGAAAAAAATAAAATAAAATGTCAATAATAAACGACGCTGGGTCAACACGAATGCACAGCGTCTGCGCGAGTTTCGCGACTCAGCCGTTCGGTCCTGAGGGGGGGGTGCGAGCGAAATTCCGAAGTCGGTAAAACCGGTCGCGTCTATTATCGACCGGGTGGAAGGAATCGCGCGCCTTCCCGCCATTTCCACTCCCATAGCAACGAGCCAAACGCGTCGCTGCCGGGCAACCTGCGAGCACAGCACGGGCCTCCAGCTGCGAGACCGCATAGACACACACACACAGACTCACCCGTCAATTCATGCTGAGACTGAGGGATCGTCTTATTGGCTCATTTATCGAGCTTCAGCGACAACCGTCGCTTGGACACTCGATTGGTTACAAATCCATCAAAACGCAATACAGTTTTCTTTATGTAGATGTTAGGCCGTATATCCGCCCACGTACGTTTAATGCTCCCGTGTCTCGTTCGTTCTTAATATGATGTAAAACACATCCTCAGTGATTCTCTGTCACTCCGCCGTGGGCGCCCTTCTCCCCCTCTCTCTCTCTGCTATGCACGTTTCACATCGACTTAACGGCAACTGACAGACAGTCAGAGAGCACACTCCCCTGCCAAACTTCACCTCCGATCGACTCTTTAGTCGTGGTTTCGATTTTGAAGCAGGCGCTTCGGCGTTCTCCCGCCGTCGCTGGCGCCGATGTGTATTTTTTTATCACGCGAAAAGCCCACCGATATTAGGTAAGATATTCAACATCAAACCTGTATTACATTTGCCAAACATTGCTCCGAAAAAAGCATCTGAGACACGTTTTTTTTTTTGCGAATTTCATCAGCGCCCAAAGCTGACTCTCAAAACTTCCCCGTACTATACGCGTGCCAATGCGCCTCGGGCTCTCGTACAGCGTGATTCCGTTTCCCCTCCCCGGTAGCAACATAATCTCGTATACACCATCCCTCTATATCTATACAGTTTCCCAACCGCTGAGTATATAGCACAGTTCGCAATCTCTCCAGGGATGGAAGAGACTTCGTTACGTTCATGGTTCGTACGAATATAGAGATCCGAGCGTGAGAGCAGAGCCGTGGGTTAGGGAGAGGACGAGAGGAAGAGCCCAGGCAACGATGTATATAGCCGTGTACGCCCGTACCGGGTATACCTGCTGTATAGAGCGATAGCGCAGAATATGGTAGTCTCGGAGCCAAGAGGAGCACCGACTCTCCGGGCAGCCTCATCGACCCACCTATTTCCTACGCTCTTCCTCTATACCTACTGCCGCTACCGAGGAACTCAATTTCGCTAAAACGCGCCTTCGAAGTAGAGGCAAGCCCCGTTGCGAGCTGCCGGTCCTCGTCGGGAGTCACCGACTTCCATCTTCCATAACCGAGCTCCTCTCGGCGCCGTGCATCCTGGTTTGCATTACTCTTCCGTGAGAATTAATTATATTTGCCCGTGGATCGGGCCATTATCTCTATAAAACCTCCATCCCCCGTATCTCCTCCGCACCGTCGACGCGGTTGAAAAGCGAGCGTGGACTGAAAATCATGAAAGGAGGGATTCATGAGTAGCAAACAGCGCCCGAGCAAGAGGGACCAGGCCGTAACCGGGGATACGATGGGGAGTACGTAGGATCCAACATACATAAACCCTCCCGCACTTGGGCCAGCGTCGCTTTATGCCACGATGGTTTTCCTCCGCGCCTCGAAGAGTGCACTCTGTCTAGTGCCTCTTCCACGAGTCACGACGGCGCGACGGTCTACCGATCCCCTTCGCTCGCCACCGGCAGCGGGAAAGATCGGCGAGTAGCCCGGAACAGCTTTGGCTCCTCCACCTAGTCATGCAGTGGCTCGCTGATGCACCGCGAGAGTTCCCGCGTCATCCTGCGGTGAACACGAAGAGTGCTCCTCCCGCGGCCCACGGAAATACACCGCAAGAATTATCCGACTCGCCTCGTTTCGACTTGTTGCCCCCCTCGATTCCCTCTGGTTCTCCCTTTCTCCGTTTCTCTCGGCTCCGCTAAGCAGACCAGCCTTAACTTATTTCCTTAATCTCACCGCGCTGGTAGTCGCTCGCCCGTTCGCATCTTTCGTTACGGTTCGGGTGCGCCAGTGGCGTATACGCTCGGCTCTGTTCCACGTATAACCTACCGTTTTCTACATTCCCACTGCAGAAGTACATAGCAGTACCGGAGCTATCTTGCCTACACCCCCGGAGCGCCCGTGCCATCCTCAGACCTCTCACAGCCTCGCGCCAGTACTTACATTTATATATTCCTTTACAGTATTGCTATACTCGGGCCGGGATGTACACCGGTACACAGTATAACCAGCAGCCATGAAAAGTTGTTGGCACTCTTCGTGACCGTGTCTATCGCGCCCGGAGCAGTATAACATCCGTATCCAAAGTACACCGTCCCCTCTGTAGTATAAGTTATATTCCGGAGAGCGTGAGGATAGTAGAGCCTCTCGGCCAGTGTGCACCAGCCTCGTTGGGCTTATACACTCCCAACAAGGAATATCGTGCGCACCTCCGGCTATACACAAAGCTGATCTCCTATACATGCTTTAAACCTTCTCCACCTGAGAGCCAGTACGTACGTAGAGCTCTCCTCTTCCTCGTCCCTTTCGTGTTGGCTGTCTCAACCTTGCATATACGTTTCGCGAGAAACTTCCCACAGGAGAGACACCAGTGCGAGTCACGACACCAGAGCCTCTGGGCTGGCGCTACACGCTCTCTTCGGCTATCCGGTCACAATTCTCATCAAACGTACAAATCTTCTACGTGTAACGCATAAATTAATTCGAGATTCCTCGGGTCCACCCCCCACCTTCCCCCCCAACCCTCCCGAATTATGTCTGACCGCGTAAATACCCGACTACTGTGCGGGTCGCGTGCGTGAGTGCGTGATCCCGGCGCGCATGCGCAAACCGCCGAATTTCGCTCTGCCCCCCCTCCCCCTCCCTCCTCCATTCGTTGGATGGAATTTACTCTACATGTGTACAGCATATATCTTGTCGTTTGTGAGGATGTTTCTCTCTTCTCTGTGAGTAACAATGTTGACCATGTGACTCTGATGCTCTCCCACCATCGATTTCGGGAACCGCGGACTTGCGTATGTTTATCCGCGCGTATTCGGGCGGGATTCGAGCTAAGTTTTGCGAAGGAAGAAGTCTCCGCGGCTCGGGTGAAATGAGTCTGTCCGCGAGTGATTGCGAATTCGGTTTGACGAAGAGACGCACGTGCACGATGTTCGGACTGCCACGTGTGACGGACCTCTTAATCTCGTTCTACATCTCTCGCCTCGTTCGACGGAGGATTGAGCACCTGTGACTCCCGTCGGTCTATTCGGATCTTGGAATCTCGCTGCCAGCTGACTTGCCAGGTTGGTAACACTGATTCTGTTTCGTCGCTCCCCCGGCCTGCCCGTCAACGAACCACGGCCCCACCTATACAGCTTTGGGCTCCGTCCCTCCACGCCCGCTCAGAAGCGACACCACCACCACGCCTGCATCCACGGAAACTACCACTTGCATGCCACAGCTTTCATCCCCTCCAAATAGCGTGTATCTTCCTTTCGTTCGGACCAACCTTTCGCCTCGTCCAGGCCGCCACTCCGCACTCCGATGACTCCTACTCCGCGGTTATTGTAACTATGTATGCGAATTTAATACCCATGCACTCATCTCAATGAGGGCCGCAAGTGGTGAGTGGGATAAACTGGACTGGGCTCCGATGGTTGTCATAACTGGGGGACCCTCCGCTGAGATCAGTGGTCGCAATCAACGAAATGTCAATTCAGAAGGATCATTTTTTTTTTCTCTTACTAGTTAGCATTTATGATGATTTCACCGTCGCATGCGGATAGAAGACGATACGGAGGGAGAGTGGATGGAAGGTTGAATTTATTTTCAAAATTTAATATTCACGGCTTAAATATATCCGTATATAATAAACATATATATTGTGCAAAAGTAGGAATGTTGCTGGTTATGTTTTGGCATAAGTTTTCGTAGTCGGCTTCGCTTTACTTGCTTCACATTTCAGTACGTACGATTTATATATAGGTAAGCTGGAATCATCCCATTCGTATACCGTGGGTATAGGAATTCCTCCTGTCTACCGTACTTTCCCAGTGCTCAAAGCCCTCTTCGCCAGCCTCGTTCTTCTTATTGTCGTGCCTTCCTCTTGCGTCTCGTTCCTTCGTTGGCGTATCCGCCGCGTTTTCGTTCGTCCGAATAAAACGGCGAACGTCGCCGTCCCTCGCAACAAACTAGTTGGTTTACGAGGGAACGTCGAGCACTCGCTACCTCCTCCGGTACGAACAAAGTTGCAGAACTTTGCGTGTCTCTCTTTTCTCGACATTCGCTGGTTCCCGTCGCGATCGAGACACGGGAGCCTCCGGTGGATTGGCGACGTCCTCGCTGCAACCGGGATCTTCACGCGGAATTCGAGATCGCCCTCTCGAACCTCTTCACGCCTCCACCTCGCCCGATTATTTATACCGTCGCCTCAATTTATAGATCGCATTTACAGGCCCCGTTTTTTTTTTTTTCTCATAATCTTTGTTCTCGTTTCGGCAGAAGCGCTCGTACGTTATCGACCGCAAATACGAGAATGTCTCGGTAAGCGACGGATCACAGTTTATGGATATGCTTGAGAAAAATTTTATAACAGTCGAAGAGTCGAGACGAGAAATAAAATAATTGTGTACAATCGAAGAATTATTTTATTCGGGTTTTTATAAACTAAGTAACGACTCTCGATGGCGGAGGCAAACGTAACGTCAGCTCTGTCAGCTGATTCGGGCTATTACTATCGAACTGGCGGAGCGACTCGCTCGTGCCCCTGGAACGGTTGCTGCTCGTTGCTTTTATTGGCCTCAAGGCCAACGCTGTTGCCTCCTTGGTTCCCGACACCGTCGCGTGTATCGGCGAAACTCGCGCCCCGCTTCGTTCCGCTCCTGAGCCTGCGCAAACAAAATAAAATACAATGATTATTCGTCGGTATAAAATTCAATGATTATTCGTCGGTATAAAATTCAATGATTATTCGTCGGTATAAAATTCAATGATTATCATCGGATTTGGCATTCGAAAGTTATCTGGTCCGTGACAATGTTATACTCGATTATTTTATCGGCGGTTTTGTCGGAGTGTGCGGTTCTGCACGGTAGTGACTTTTCTCCGATCAAAGTAAGTTCGGGTGCGATAAAGTTGAATAAAATACAGACCAGCGCGTACGGACTGTACGGTTACTCGCTGACAAATTGAACGAAGCATAAACGACATTGGAAGAGTTAAAACGTGCGTGGTGGGGGAAAATGGATTATTTTTCATTGACTTTATGAGCCGATCTATCTTTTGGAGCGTGAAGCAACACTTAAATTTGTCGTACATAGAGCTGCCGAAAAATATTCATTCGAGTTGACGAATTTCAATCCACTCAGGATGAAAATAATTATCATCGATCGAGTAATGATCAGGATTTTTTTATTATTATTATTTTTTTCAATTAATTGAGTGCCAATGCGTAAACTCATGGCAAAAATATCTTCGGCGGCGCCCTGTAAGATACGGGTACACGTTCGACGACCGGATCCACCTCATAATGTAGTACAAGGTACAGCAACGACAGGGGGTTGCCGACGGTAGTTTTCGTAAAAGTAAAATGGTGAAACGTATCGGGAATACCGTCGCTGTTTCCGTAGCTCGTAGAGTAGACGAGCAGGCGCACAGCGTGCTGAGTGCGGAACCAAACGATTTCGAAAAATACGGTAAGACGGGTCGTACAGAGAAGGAGCAGTATCGCGAGGGAGATACGTGACCGAAATCGTTGATAGCGAAAGAGAGGATCCCCCTGGCGGCAGATTACTTTTTGGCACAGTTCGTGATCTTCGCGAAGGGGAACGAAGCAGTCAACGATCCGCGACGAAGCGAGTAAAGCTGATGCTGTGTGCGTCCACCCCGGCGTTGCCAGATGTTCAGAACGTTTCAGACATTGTAAGAGACGTGAGAAACGAAGCAGACAGCAAAGAAAGCGTGGATTGGTATATGAGAGGGGAAAAAAAAAATAAATACGAACACCGAGGGTGATTCAAATTTGTAGTCACAAATCTTTCGAGAAAATGTTAACAAAACAAAAAAATAATTTAGCCTCGTACTTGAAACAATTCGACTGAATAGCGCGTCGATATTTGTGTGCCCTTTTGGTTGATTTTTTTCTGACACCACATAGGAAGAAAATATGATGATTTGCTGCTCTTTCGGTTCTGAGACGTGAAATTAGGTCGTTTTTGTAAATACTCGGAAAAATATCAAGCGCCGAGACTCATTTTGTTTATGAAAACTGATACGGTTTCTTTGATCCTACAAAGTAACGAATTTTGTGGGAAAATATGCACCGTGGAGGAGACCCGCAAGGATTGAGACCTCTACAATTTACGGTTACTCGACCCGCTCGAATTATCGTCCCTCTTCCGTGATACCGCTATCCATAATTTCTCCGGAGCTTTCCACTCGGCTGGCTCATTCACCCGTCCGTCCGCTACCAGTCTGTCCGAGTCAACTTTTTTCCCCGTTCACGCGGCACGATAGACTTCACTGTAATCGAACACCAGCCGAGAGAGCTTCGAGCTGGTGCTCGGTGCGTCACTGGCTCGCGGCGAACCATCATCGAACACCCACGGAAAATGGGTGCGCCCTACCAGACATTACGGTTTTCACGCTCGACTTCACCGCCTCCGAGACGAGATGGGGTATAAAAAAAAATGTATTCACTCGCCCCCGTAAGACGCCCCGATAGCGCGGGTGCGACAATGTATGCGTCTTCGACATAGCAATATCAGAGTGTCAGCTATTTTCCTTTCCCTCCTGTTGGTTCTCCCAAACAAACGTGCGAAGTTTTTTCATTGTAACGGCTCCGCGAAGACGAGCGTTTCGAAGTAACTTTTTTCTATTGATCGCGAGAGACAGCCCTCTAATGAGCAACCATCAATCTTTTAAGGAGTACGGGAAATTTTATATACGCGAAATACCCGTAAATCTATTTTTCACAGTTACATTATTCGCGGTTTTTTTTACAAGCTTTCAATAAGTTTTTTTTTAATTCTTCGAACTCGTGAAAAATTACTATATTCGTCGCATGAACTGTAAATATATGTGTCTAATGTAACAGTGGCGTAGTAAAGGAGTCTAAAAAACAGCAATTTGCGTGCAGGTAATTTTTCTAAAGTGATACAAAAAGACAGTTGCTCGTCGCTAGACAAAACGTACTCAAATATATAGTTTGATTAATAGTTTGACGTATGCTAAA
Organism: Ichneumoninae sp. A BG-2022a; assembly: GCA_030522665.1. Classification (NCBI taxonomy): domain Eukaryota; kingdom Metazoa; phylum Arthropoda; class Insecta; order Hymenoptera; family Ichneumonidae; species Ichneumoninae sp. A BG-2022a. Next base: position 81,227 of record JAPYZC010000084.1, read on the forward strand.
AAAAAAATTAGACCTTCTCTGAACTCGGTTATTTACCTTTCGAAGATTTTGCGATTGGACCGGTAAGAGTTACCGGAAGTATAGCTATACACAAAAAAAAAGTGTCTGCTAACGGCAGGCTTCGGTACACAACTCGGGACCGGCGCTGTTAAACTGTTATCAAAGTTATTGCCGCCGCACCTAGACTCTGTCATTCGACCGCGATTTGCGCAAGATTTTCGCCCGCAATATTGCGAGCATCGTTCGGGAAACTGGCAGCAGTAAAAAAAAAGACACTTTCCAACGCAGCGCCGAGCGGTGACTCTTGACCGGTTCGAGGATTTTCACGATTTGTCCAACCGCCGGAGTGCCGGAAGTCCGAACGGCCTCCGGCGATCCTAAACTGTCCGTTTCCTCGAGCCCCGGCTGCAGAACGGCTTAACTCTTTTTTTTGCTACGGTTTCGACGCTCCTCTCCTCCCGTAGAACAGTTTCGACCTAGCGGCGTCAAAACCTCTACCAGACCAAACTTTGCCATAGAAAAACACATTGCACGACGAATTTCCCAGCGTCCGACGACTAGGAAAAAAAAACAACAAGCAGCCCCGACCTGGTCCTTCGAGAACGTCTCGGCTCCGCGTCTGGACAGAGCGGCTCGCCGGGGAAAAAAATGGTAACCCTTTTTTTTCTAACGCTTCCCAACGGTCCGCGCGGCGATTGTCATCCTGAATATCTCAGCCCGTTTCCCTCCTGTGAGAGAAAATTCCTTCCTGCCCAAACTTCATATGCCTACCTCGTCCTCGTCGCGTAAAGCATTACCAGAGTCCTGAGAGTTGACACACTGATTGGATATAACGTTAACTTGACACGAAATTTTCAGATTATTTTTACTGGGGCACGCTAACTGAGACACATTCTAAAAAGCGAACGAAACAGTTTTAAGCGAAGAAAAAAAAATGTCTCGATTCTAATCAGCAAGAGATCGCTCGGAGGTAATGGAAGCTCTCCAGCTCATCACTTTTTCCATTCTGCGTTATATATATATAGATATATACATCCTTGTGTCCCCCGTGTCGCCGGAGTTACTCCGAGGATAAGAGGACGTATACTCCTCTCTCTTTCACGTATCAAGAAAACTTTCAGGAGATTGAATCGCCGTGTACGAGGGGCAGGGGGTAGCGAGGGTACGCGCGAAAAGGAAAGGGAGACAAGAAGCGTTCGAGCGAGTGAGTGGTCCAGAGAAGAAGATGAAGCGAAGGGGTCGAGTATGCCGGGCACGCTCGGGACCATTTATAGGAGAACTGTTTCACCTCTTTCTCCTCTCGTTTATTTTTCTCTACCCCCCATTTTTTCTTCTCTCCCTCATGTTTTTTTTCACCTTGTGCGCGCACCCTTCCATTACTCCACCTTCGCTCGCACTCACGAGGTGAGCTCTTTTTTTCGTTTTTTTTTTCGTTCTTCGTTCGCTATCTTCCTGCCTTTCGTACCCTGGCCGATAGTCCCGTTGGCCGTTCAATTCCTGAAAGCGGATTAGATAGCTCTAGTCGGGGTGCTTTCGTCTATATAACCTTGGAGATAGATAAGGCCCTCGGGGCAGTCGATAATTGGTTCTTGATGAAACCGTTGGCTACCTCGATCCATGACTTATTCTCTACCTCTATTATCGTCTATCCAATCGCGAATGAATTCCGGAGTGTCGAATCGAACAACTTTCCTATACCTGGCCTTGCCGTCTATTTATTTCTCGGACTCTCTCAGAAACTTTAGCGATGCTCTTGTTATGTACAACGTGGAGCAAAAGGTTCTCTTGATTAGTTCCCTATACGACCAAGTTACAGCGTGGAGCGACCCTTTACGAGTTTCACAGGACTTAAGGAAAAAAAATGTCCGTATAATATTATATATAAAGAGAATTTTTTGAGATCAGACTGAAACTTAGTACATCACTCTATCTAAATAAAAATAGTACAAAATATGAAAAATACTAGATCATTTAAATTTTACTGTAAATTTCTTTGAACGCATGGACCACGAATCGGGATATTCGTTTCCTCGATTCCTTACGATTATATTCCCCAGAGTATCGCCCCGAAAACTCTAGACTCCTGGCGACGAAAGTTTCATCCTCCCCATTTTCGTTTAGCAACCTCGATTCCTCCATAAATTTGTGTGTTTTCCCAGCAGCAAACTCGCGTTCGATCCTCCCCCACTCCCCGCTCCGTCTTCCATCTTCATTTTCGTCCTCGCTTCGCTTGGCAACAGTCCAACTTCCATGATTAGATCCGCAACGCCGTTGCCGTATATCTACGTACTCCGGGATGAAGTTTCTCTCGGTAGCGACATGGAGAGAGTTGCTCGTGTCCCGTTTCGCCCCGTCCCAATATTTTCTCCCGTCACTTCTGCGTACTTCTCTTTTTTCCCCCCACACCCTCTTCGGCCCTCTTCCATCTCTCGCCATTTCGCCGGTTCTATTTTTCTGGCTCAGCTCTTTTCGCCCTTTGCGCGACGAGCGAACCTTCCACGGTGCCGGTTTTATTTCGATGATGCCCGTATTCGCTTGTAGACACGTGTACAAGCGAGTTTTTTCACCAACCCTGTCGTTCGACACCTTCGCGCGTCCGTTTATCGCTCCCTTTTCATGTCCGCGTGTACCGTGGTAGCGCTTTTTTTTTAAATCTTCACTTCGGCTCAAATCGGAGGCAGCTGTACCGGAAAGCGTCGGACGAGGCTCACGCAACGAACGTGACTCGGGTGGCTCGTCCGACTCAAAGTCGAAATGTCGCCTCCTCGTGCACACGTTAGGTTCGTTTGCGCACACGCGAACGTGATATTCCTCTGTGAAGTAAGACAAGACCACCCGTAATTTATCTCTCCTGTCGCATCGCCGCTGTAGCTGCGAACTCGTGCAGCACGCCGCCCTCGCTCGGATCATAGTTTATGTTTACACTGCGCGAGGAGCGCTGCGTCACGAGAAACTGAGATTGGTACGCCGATCTCCAGATGCTGCTTCCATCATCGACGGGATTGAGACCCGCGGCCTGTATACTCGTCTCTGTGTTTATCCGAAACGTGTTCGCGTTTGTACAAATAGGATTTATCCATTCGCCCTCGTCAAACTTTTTTTTATCTCTTTTCTTTCGCTGTCGAGGCTGTCGGGGACAAAGTAACCGAGAACATTTTTATTGGCTATGGAATCGAAGCTACTTTGTGCATGGAAGAGAAAAGTTACTCGGGAATTATTCGGAAAGCGCGTAAACGTATTTATCATACATGGCTTCTCTTTCATTCGAATATATTTATTTAGGGTCGCATTACTTCCATGTCCAACTTTATTCCCGCGGGAAAAAAGGTTGGAAGGTATTTTTTCTCCAAAGGTTTCGTCAGAAACAAGATCAAGCCATTTTTTACCTCATATTTTGAAGGTAAATTCGCAGAGCAAAATGATTCTCAACGTAGTAAAAGGAAAGAGTAAAAAAAAACCGCGTAAAAATAAATAAAAGCCTCGACATTTCGCCGGTAAGTATGAGTAATTGGGGCGGGTTGCGCCAGCGAGAGTTCGAGGATTTTCCCGCTTCACGTTTACAGCGAGGAAGCACGGAGAGGAGTAAAAAGATAGAGGCGAAGGCAACATTGTAGAAGGCAACATTGTAGGAAAGAGCGTAAACTTATCCATCATACATGTTTTCTCTTTCATTCGAGTAGTTTTATCTCGGGCCGCGATACTCTCATTTCCAACTTTATTCCCCCGACAAATACGCTGGAAGATATTCCTCCTCCGAAGGTTTCGTCAGAAACAAGATCAAGCCATTCTCCGCCTCGACTTTTCACGGTAAATCGGTCGAGAAAAATAATTTTCGAAGCAGTAACAGGAAAGAGCAAAAAAAAAAAGAAAAAATAAATAAAAGCCTCCATACTTCGCCGACAATATAAAGAATTGGGGTGGGCTGCGCGAGAGTGCGAGGCTTCTGTCGCTCCGTGTTTCCGGCGAGAGCGCGGAAGCACCGAGAGAAGTAAAAAGCTACAGGCGAGAGCAACATTGTAGATACAGTTTATCTATACCCGGGTTTCCCCGCGGCGCTTTCCGACGCGCCAGTCCCTCGTTAGGCGCAGGGGTGGTTGGAGGTTTCGCGGACTTGTGGAAATGAGGAGCGGCGAGGGCCCGGGTTCCTGGTCGTAGCGAGTGCACAACTGCAGTATACCGACGTTGCCTCGAAGAAATGAGAGTGGCGTCGAAGGAAGCCAGGGAGAAGGACGATTCGGACGGAGAGTCATGAAAAGTTGAAGCTCGCGGAAAATGTAAGAATTCCAACCCCCCGTGGGGCGGAAGGAAATGGCCCGGCGGAGTTGGGTTGGGTGGTCGGCGAATGCGCCCTGGCGAACATCGCGCGGAGGCCAGCCGAGAGGAGACCCGGGCGAGGGTTGGGTGGAGATCGAGCTGAGTGAGAGGGTTGCCACGGAGAAAAGCTTGTTTTATGTTATATTCAGGAAGCGCACCCTTTCCTCCGTCAGAGCCGAGAAGCGAGAGAGGAAAAATAGCGAACAGAAAAAAAAATACTAAAAAAAAAGACGCTCAAATGTATTTTTCTTCCTCTGCGAGATTTTACCGAAAGATCGAAGAATAAAAGAAAAACGAAAAAATACAAAAGTAAGGTGTAATGCAGATGGAGGGGAAAAGGGTGGAATACGCAAGGGTTGGAAGTTGAGGCGAATATATTAAACATTGTTTCACCCGAGGGAGAGGAAAGTAGGTAGACGTTTTTATGGGAATCTCGTTCGAATAGAAATGGCTACGTTGGCCTAAAGCGTCGCGCATAGAGCCGTGGCTCCCGACGTACGGGTGTGGTACGGTATCGAGCATATATCGTACTCCGGCGAAGACTTTGGGATCGCCCTGGACCGTACACTGTGGAGGAGAGAGGAGACAAAGATGCGGAGGAAGAAACGGAGGACCTAGCCCAGGCAACGAAGAAGACGAAGAAACTTTTACAACCGTACGCCGTCTCGCGCTTCGATCATCCACGGATCCGTGGCACCGGTGCGGCGAATGCTGCGGAGAGTTACACGGAAGAGAAAATTCCGTACACACAGATGAACGGAACGAAACCGTCGAGCATCTCCTCTCGTCGTACTCGCCGGGGCGCTTAATCGCATCGGCGAAAAACTCTTGCTCTCAATTTCGCCGAGAAACGAAAAGACGTATAAGCTTCGAAATTCCCAAATACCGCCGTAAAAATCGTAGCTTCGAAGCTCTGCGAAATTAGAGGAGTGGGTCCATCACGCGAGAAGTCCGCCGGGGCCGCTCTATCGTAAACATTCGAGAACACTGTCGAGTCGGATCTGTTTGGAAAGAAGGAACGGCCGAGGGATCGAAGCTGGAGAGTTGTACGCGTAACAAGCTGGGAAAAGACGGAATTGCGCGTAAGTTCGAGCGACATTTCAACTTACCGGCAACACGAGCGAACGTCCGGCTTGCTTTGCATTCCTGCCAAGTTTGTTTTTTTTATATATCTTTCAACTCCATAAAACATCTCACTAAAAGTTCGTCGCTTCTGGTCTGTACGAGTAAAGTTAATTCGGTGAAATTTGGAGTTTCGTTCGGTCCTTCCTCGAAACTGAGAGGTCAACGACGGTCCGTGCGCTGGAATATGATTTTTTTATTTCCCGGAAGAGACAATCTCACGGGTTATCCGTCCGAGCCGGGTCGCTGACGTCGCCTCGAGAAACCGACCGGTTATCCGAGTTCTGCGAATTTCATATTATCACTACTGCAAAAAAAAAAAAAAAAAAAAAAAAAAAAAAAAAAAAAAAAAAAAAAAAAAAAAAAAAACACAAAAAGAAAAAAAAAAAGGAAAAAAAAAAAAAA